>JAULBO010012464.1:0-12392 GCA_032355325.1 Clypeosectus delectus | reverse complement strand
CTATGACTGCGTGTGTGTAGTGTATGCATGTATGCATGTATGCATGTGCATATGACTGCTTGTTTGTAGTGTATGCGTGTATGCATGTGGATATGACTAGCCTATGTGAGAGTCTGGGTATTTCACCAGTCTTTATAATGGTATTCAATGGAATATCATACCGCAGTTTGAACATTGACACTGACTCCGAGCCGACCAGTCCTTGCTTTACCCCCTTTTTATTCTGAGCGCCAAGCAGGGAGACAGCAAGTATACTTCTTTTTGGTATGACTCGGCCGAGTATTTGAACCCACGACCTTCCGCACCTTCCGCACAGATATGAAGCAGTAAGTAAATATGCAAATAATTAAGAGAAAAGTATTTTAATTTAAGTAATGATATTACCGCTAACCATGTGATTAGCTTAATAACCTTATGAAAAACCGGGCCCTGGGGGCTACACAGCGTCTGTATTCAGTGTGTTGGCACTCTCACATGAGATGAACCATCTAATGTCAACTGTCAGGCCTTAGGAACATCTTGTCACACGTGATTATGAATATTTCATGAACGGAAATTATATTCATTGTGTGCTGATTGTCTTATGGTCGTGATTATGCTATTTGAAATATACATCAAAGGTGTCTCCTTGCTGCTCCAGCTTACGCTCAGACAGTTCATTTTGATTTGCTATAATTAAAAACAGGGGCATGCTTGATGAATATTTTACCAGCTGGTTATATCCCAAAGCCACGAAAACAAAACTAATCGGAGTGGTGAAATGGGAAAGTGTTTGCTGTTTTGTATAATATATATAATATATTATGTATGACGGAGTTAATATCGCGACGGAACATGCAGCTACATGTGTATCGAACCTATTACATGGACAATAACGACAACATGCTGTACAACTTCGAGTGATGATCATATAACTGGCCCTGGGATGATCACAGATACTTGTCTCGTTCCTGGTCTCCTGTTGTATTGCATGGGCCTAAATTAAAAACTTGGAAGCCCTTCCAATGATCGTTTATACATAAAACGTGTCAAAGTGGGTGCTTCGATCAGAACGGCTCAAAGAGGAAATAATCTATTTGATTTAAGGAGATTACAAGCGATGGAACGTTTCTCGGCATGACCGGTCGTTCGGAAGACATTTAATGAGTTACCTAACGATTATGGTGTGAACAATGGGTGCAATCGATTCAAAACTAAGATAGAGCTACTATCTTGTTCTGAGATTATACACCAGTCGCTAACTCAAGGCGAAGATGGGTGAAAAATCAAAATATCACTAGTGGCGAAACGAAATATTGATTCTGCGTCCAAATTACTTTTACAGGAAAGGATAATTCAATCATTTGGTAAATGAACTCATGGTTGCAAAACGGTGCTGGAAGTGATAATCCATGACACAATATTGGGCAATTCATGCATAGTAAGGATCTGGTGCGGTGTGTGTGTGTGTATGAGCGCGCGTGTGTGTGTGTGTGTATGTGTGTGTGTGTGTGTGTGTGTGTGTGTGTGCGCGCGCGTGTGTCTACAGTGTATGTATATGTGTGTGACACACAGAGAGACCACGATAGAGGGTGTGTGTGTGTGGGTTAGAGAGAGAGAGAGAGTTAGTCTGTGTGTGCGTGCGTGCGTGTGTGTGTGTGTATGTGTTTGTATGTATGTGTGTGTGAGAGAGAGAGAGAGAGAGAGAGGGAGAGAAAGAGTCAGATAGTAAGCGCGTGTATGCAATGATTGAATATATTATGATATGTCCTTAATTTTCATTGGTGTGTCTATAACGGTAAAGAGTATACTAAGTATACAATACATTAAATCGCTAGGCTAAACAGAAATGTTGTACTGTCGAAACACAAATAATGTGAAAACGCAATAAGTGACTAATGCTAATTAGAGTGCATGTATTTAATAATAAATCGAAACCCAACATGCAGTAGCGTGCTCTCTTGGTAACCGTAGTATTTCCATTTGAAATGAAACACTATACTAGTATTTTGTTTCGTCCCACCCCAAGATTGAATGGACAGTATGCACGTACGGTATACTGTAGCTTTGTATGGGAGTATGAAAAGAGCCCAAAATACAATCCATATATTCCTATGATCAATGCGTATTCACATAGTTTACACGTGTGTGCAATGAAAATGAATATATCATATTTTAATATTAAATAGTTCAATAACTGAGTGTTGTGATGACATTACTGTACACTAACCGTCAATTCTATGTTTCACCTGAATAATGTTCAAATGAAACGTTGTACAAATCAAGATGGTTGAATACAGTGATACTTGTTATTGTGTTATCCCAAACTCGTATAGAGCTAACGTAAATCTGTCCCTCTTTAATGAAATGTCTTCCAATTATCAGAACTGAAAAGTAAACATTACACTTCCTCCCGTAACTATGGAAACCGTTCAGACATCCGTTAGTGCTTCCAATCTCAGTCTGTCTGGCTTACAACCAATTAATGTAAGGTACCACCAATCGCCAACACGTACGAGTATGATCAACACATACCTTGTTTACTAGTGTTAAGCATACTTCCATATGTGTGATCTGTACTTATTAGGTGTAAGTCAATGTCCATATATATGACCGTCTAGAAATAATAAGTTTACTTTTTGTTACTACATGTATGTGCAATGCGATGTAATTGTATTATCCGGGTAAATGGCACGAGGTACTGCGTGTTGTTTAGCATACGCCTGCTGTTAAATATCCATCTACATCAGGTCATTCATGTGCATGTATCTACTGCCAATGTTCTCAGTAATTATTAATGTTGACAATAATATAGTCGCTTCAATGCATGAACGATACGTACTCCGCGTGTGTTCTAGAAATCTTTACGATGCCGCTTTCATAATTGATTAGTAGATGTATAGACAGTCACGAACCTTAGCATTAGAGGAAGAGTTATTTGCTATGCGAGTGTACTAATAATATTAAGCATTCAAAATACTTCGACTATGTACGACTATAACAACGCCGTTGTCATTATTCACGAAGATTAAAATGACGTAAAACTTTACATTAAATCTATTTAAATACTACCTTTTTTTTTCTCTCTGAAGAGATCTACATGTATTTGCATAGCGGAGACTAATCAACGTCACATATCCAATGATACAGCGCACATACTGTCGTTTATTTATTATGATATAACATTCTCGTGTAATCATACATATATATTAATCCGCGGCTGGTGTGCTTAAATGTAGTTGCAATATAACGCCTAAAAGCCCTCCAACGAAGCGTTCATTTATTTTATGACATTATGAGTTAATACTATATCAGTTGGCTTCAAGAACATGGCCATCGACGTTATGTTAGCTATCCCAATGCCGATGTTACACTTATTTATGTATCGTTGATCACAGCAAGGGATTCTAGCAGGTACGCTTTCAATATGCAATCCGATTAAACCCGCAATGCAATTACACAGTAATGGAATAGGTTCCATCCCGCAAATTATGAAGTGGCACATTCGACAGGGTGATAACTCATGATTCATTATACAAACCCCGACGGTTCGGTATGTGCACCGTAATGGTTATACCGCTGTAATATTTCACATAGGTCAATACATTATTTCACATAGATCAATGCGTTGCAACGGCTGGGATATCTTGATTGAGCGTGCTATGGTAGATCGTGGTAATAATGTTGTAATCAGTATGACAGTAACGGATCTTCACGTGACAACGCTACATTGACATAATATTTCATTTAAATTAAAGGCATACTATCACAGATTAAGTTGTCGTTTTGGAGCGAATTGGTGTTAACAGTGCAAACTACATGCACATTGCATACATACATGTACATACACGTATAATCACTGTTGTACCTTCGAATATAGTTCCACGGCTGTAGGATAGTAAGATTCCATTGCAGTTAATTTCCGATAAAACCCGAATTCCCCGTTGTAACATATCAGTGTGCTATAGTCTAATATGTTAATAACTCATAACCATTGAATCCGGTCAGAATAACCTTTCACAATGTTCTGAAGACAAGATAATTAGAGCTACGTAGCTTTTGTCGGATTGTATTTACTCGATCTTGTTCTTGTAATTTCGTTAACAATACCAAAGCCATTAAATGTTGTGCATATTGATCTATGCATGATAACTATTATCTCCTGGCATTTCGTTGCACAGGATAAAGTGCATGTACAGTGTACTGTATTCATCTCCTTACAGTGTCTGACCACGATCATAAGCGTCCTACATGTATGCCCGCTATGAATAATTAAAACCCATTTGTGTAAGTAGATAGCGTATATAGAGTACACTGTACATTAGGATCAACAGGGTGACGGAGTGTGCATGCAGGAATACAAAGGATACACAAATGTCGTGTACTCTGATAACCTTATGATGTTCTATGCAAAGCAAACTCACTTGATGGTATTACTTCGGGGTTTAAAGAAGGCACTTATAGGTACCACTTAGACTCGTTGAAACATCTCCCTGCTTGTTTAATCACGATCGCAGTTGCATAGTGCATCTATGGTTGCCTACCACAAGGACAAGGTTAAGCAGTTTAAAGTGCATGTGCAATATTTCTCTGTTAAACCTGTTAGCGTTAATTTTAGATTAAGGTTATACATAAACTCTAACCATTTTGGCGCTGTGTATTTGCGTATTGATATTGAACTAAAAGTCCACCCCCGATAACAGTTTCAATCGCAACTTAGGAGTATATTTGTGATTATTATTATTATTATTATTATTATACATATTTATATAGCGCAAATATCCAGAGTAACTGTTCAAGTGCGCTTTAATGGGTGATCAAGGACCATCCATACACTTCACTAAAGAAGTGAGTTTTTAGATATTTCTTGAAATTGTTAACAACTTCGATTTGAGAATATCATCGATATTGATTCCAGCGTACCAAAAGCTGTGTAATAAGTTATAATTATAGTATAACGCTACATAGACGTAAACTACGCGTTACATGTATATGATACTCACCTAAACAGCGTTTGGAATGTGTACCATGGCCAGGGATCTGGTAGAAATGAGGAATTAAGGACTCCGTACACACCAAACACGGTATACAGTTGCAAGAGACACGCAAACAAGAACAGGAACGTTATAGAATACGTCAACTGAACGGCCCTCTGAATCATTTTGCTTTGCCGGATTCTCAACAAACTAATGGACGTGGGCTTAGTTCTAAAGTTTACAGACAGCGTGCTGCTGTTTCGTTCCAGTTCCGTGCTGTCGGACTCTTCGAGAATCCGTACACCTGGGTATTCGTGACATGCAGTGTGGGGAATGGATGTAAAGTTTCTCTGTTTGATTTTCGGTGAATACAGAACGATTTCCGTGTCGGCCATGTACCCATTTTCCAGGGTCGCGCTCTCCCCCCGGGTCCTCTGACCCCGTATCGTGGACCCAACCTCATCGGAGTCTGAATCTGACGCACATTGAATCGTCGTATGCCCCTGGATCATCGGTCGTCTGCTTTCTTCGTTTTCGCTTAATGACTGGAAATCGGAAAATGTTTGGAGGGGATGTGTAATTGGAAACATGTCTAAACCCGTAGAGGATTCGGTATTGGCTTGCGGGGAGGTCTCTTCGTCCGACAACAATACTTCTGTTTCCGAATGATCGCTCTTTTCGGCCTGTGGGGGAACAACACATTTCGATTTTGTAAGTTTTCTGACGTGTCTCCTTTCCTTGCCGACTCCATTGCCATTTTCATCAGACGATGAGGCTGTGTCGACGTCGGTAACTATGGCAATTGTCATGTGATTCTCGTCAGTTATTCTGAGTTTTGGACGGGATAGTCTCAACGAGTTAGCAGACTTACTGGACTTAACGTCTGAGAGTATTCTACGATTTGAATTAAAATTCCCCAGCTCCTTTCGCACTCTTTTCGTTTCAGATGCATATTGTGAAAGACGAAAACCATTGCAGATGAAACTTATGCATAGATACAACGATAGCACAATGAAGAATCCGTTGTCGATAAGAAGAAGTAATTTTGCTTTCCTTTCGTAAAACACAATCACTTCCGCTAGAACGATGCAGAATAGATACGACAACGTCGACGCGAATAAATACGTGCAACTCCGAAGCTTACTTTTCCCCACGTCGACTCTCGTTATTCTCAACAGCATTATTTGAATGAGTCCGAACGAGCCACACAACAAGGGGTATATGATCTGTGACAACACTCCTACGATAACTCCCGAAAACCTCTGAGTGTATCCATACGGGTCCGTCGCAAGGTATAGCATTCGGAACAACCCGCACAGGCACAGCAGACACGTGGTGTTTAACACGATCTTTGTTCTTCGAATTCTTTGGAAAAACTTGAACACGATTCCCACGCAGAGCAAGGAGGAAAGCAGGAAGAGGATAGAGAATCCGTAAACGTGAGCGGGCCAAGCTTTACCCCACTGGCGGGACGCCTCATTCCAATCAGGGACAGGTAAAACCGGGTTACCTGCACGTGCATACTTCCCGCTGCCGTTCACAGTTCCGGAACCTCCCACGAGAGCCTGGGAGAAATGCGCGTGGAACGAGGCACCATTGCCTGTATGAAACATATACAAAAGTCAGAGCTCCTCGCCGCGATCCTGAGTAAACCTGGCCTTTCGAGAGCATCCGGTATCACTTTCGATGCACTGAAGACTGGCACAGGTATTTAATTCATCACCCGGTGTCCCCCCAAATCGATAAACCCCTGCGATTTCATCCGCAAAAACACAGTCATGGTTTTACGTTGGCTACCCTATAATTACGTCGTTCACATCGACCGCCAGACGAACAGATATGAGCCACTGTTTACGTGCACATCATCTCGGCACGGACACATCCCTCGCTCGCGTGACGAGTACAAATCACAGGTATCGATGGGTATTGGATGACAGAACCACTGGGGTAAAATTCAATACTTGATTGGTGCTTTGTCGGGCATAATGTAGTGGATTCCGGCGCAATGCTTTAAACACTTAATCCTGCCAACGAGGCGACACTTCCGAAGTACAGAGGCTCCTCCCTGCTTTTGTCGGACACGCAATTTGAGGAACGCGCGCCGTCGACTCCGGCGACTTATGGCTTCATATACGTTCCTAGTACAATGCTTTTCTTCCTCTCCGGCTCGCATAGCCGTGTCTGGGAGTAGATTCTTAAAGCGGATCGATCACGACTTCGCCCACCGTTCGTGGGCACATCGTACAGAATGCTTATTCTCATTATCAGAATCGACTCTTTAGTTGTGCTGCATTGAAATATCACACAATAGCAACTGTGTTGAATGTTTGCTTTTATGAACGATTCAAAATAACGTTTGCCAGTTCCAGCCTTCATGCGTGTACTTGTTGGTGTGTGGGAGAAGGGGTGGGGATAGGGGGGAGGGAGAAGGGGTGTGGATAGGGGAGGGAGGGAGGGACGGGGAGGGGCTTTCAATGCAGGTTAGATGGACATGCAGCTACTCCTATTGGAAATCTAAATAGCTTTTAGTGTGAATTAGGATCAGTCCGTCCTGTGTGTATCTAGGAGATGGCCCGTTCATACTGATCTTGATTATGCAGTGTTTGTATTCTACACCACATCTTGGCTAGCCACGATTCTGGACAGTTAAAACTCTTGGGATGATCGTTCTAACTCCTGACATTCTGTAAATATAGTTCTGCCTTTCATCTAAAGTAGAGATAACACACATCCTAATCGCTGCCTCGAGAAATAACGAATATTTGAAATAATTTCATCAACGGAGTTCTGAGTTGTTACTACTAATCATTAACCGAGATTGGTCATTCTAACATTCCCTATCATCATAATGCTAGCGGTTGTATTTCAATCATGTAAAGCCCATTTTAAGATGCTATTTTTGCTAACGTTGAAATTGTTATCCTGGTTTAAGTGGCACATCTCAACAGTTGACTTATGCATACGCTTGTATGATAACATGACAAACGCGACAAGCAATCAGTGTACCCAGCAATGGTAGTGGAGAGGTTGTAACTAATATCATTGAGCATGATCTGGCCTTTTAAAGCCACTTCCGGAAGCTTTCGTGCGTTTCCGCTCCGTCTTGCCTCCGAATCGAAACGGCCGTGCCTGACAAATTGAGGTCAATTACCTTTATAGCCTTTCATTCCGCTGGACAATTTGCCTGTCCAAGTAACTGCATAATTTCATTTGTAAACCATCAATTTGGTTACACACTCCTTTACTTGTTAATGTCCTACGTAGCTACTGAGTAATTATCAATTTACAGCGAAATATTTTATCTCAAATCATATAAAAGGAAGCCGAATTACGTCGATTATGGGTCTTCGTAGACACATATTCGGTTGAATGTTGGCGATGAAGTCAGATTAAATACGTTCGTTAGTGCGTGTTTGTTAATAGACGAAATTATTTAAAAGTGAGACATTAGACAACCATGGTAATGTTCAGTACGTGAGTGTTGATTTTTGACTCAATTCCTGCAAGTATTGACCTGACCTTTTAAAGCAACTTCCTGAAATATCTTGTCCGTCTGTTTGTCTGTCTGTCTTTGTATCTGTATGAGTGTATATGTGTATGCCTGTCTATCTGTCTATATACCTGTTGGAATCTTAATGTACATGTACGTTTCCAATAGGTTTCACATACCTCGATGAATAACGCGTTTCAAAGGTGCATCCGGTCCGCCAGGAACAACGATGGCATATATGTAGACTTTCTTGACAGTCTCATATTGCCACCTTGAGCAATGCTGATAAGATTTGGCGTGTTGGATATGTGAGGATATGTCAATTGGAGACACTAAACTACCGCTACATACTGCAGTGGAGGACACGCTGATCCGTCGACCAGTGAATTAGCTAGTGCTTTGAGTATGATATTGGTAGTGGATGTTACGATTGGTAATATTATCATTAGTAGTAGTAGTAGTAGTGGTGGTGGTGGTAGTAGTAGTAGTAGTAGTAGTAGTAGTAGTAGTAGTAGTAGTAGTAGTATAGTATTAGAGAGTTATGGATGACAGCGATATAAAGAGAGAGAATGGAGAAAGAAAGAGAGAGATAGGGTGGGGGGAGAGGGGTCTGGAAGAGCCTCATCATCCCATACATCATAACTACATTTACATTATGACATCATTGGTTAAATTTAATGAGGTCATAATAAGCCGTATTAGTGTATAGTTCCTTCATTCCGGGTGTATATTTCCTGGAACCCGGGAATCTACTGCTCTGCATCAAACACCATCCTTCACATCCAATCTAGGCATTCCAGATCTAGTGGCGTCCATTATTCTAAGCTATCACAGTTTACACGGAACAAATGTGTACACGCATGTCCAGCCTGTATGCAAATAGTTAAGTGTTGATTGAGACATTTGCTTCTTCGTCCCACTACTAGTATCGACTGTCCTGAGTAGGGTGGTGAAGCAAGCATCCGTAGGGGACGCTGGGATCTCCCCTGATTGAAAGCTTCCCAAACATGAAACATTATCTCACCACCTGTTTCTGTAATAATGGTACCGGGTTGAACCTAAACGAACATGCCACAAAACACACCTGGCTCTGATATCTCGAAACAAACTTGAGTTTGAGATTTTTCTCAACTGATATTATTTCTCCCATTGACATAATGTTGTAACTTGAGTAAACGCTCAAACCTAGCTACTAGTATTTGGAAATGCACGGACAAAATGATATAATTCATGCTTGGTTCTTTAGAATCTTATACGATGTGTTCTGGTAACATGCTTACAAAACAAAAAAAATATGCTTCTAACCCGATTCAAACATTTTTTATTTTAAATATCTGAGGGGTACTTTCTTTTGCCCGTGAGTTTAGCTATTTTCCTCCTATTGCAGCACTGCGTCAATTGGACTAATCTAAGTTGAGTAAAGTCTCAAACTCAAGTTTATTTCATGAAATCTGGGCCTGGATATTTAAGAACGTTTGCCCTCAACGGTGTTCACTTACACTTACTTACTGAAACATTTGAAACGAAACGATTATTAATTATTCGTTATAATATGTATCGTGTACACGCTGAATTGTGTTTATTTCGTATTTAGGCCTCAGGCCCATGTACAGTTATAATTTACATAAATACATGCGGATATTAATATATTACATGAAATCTTTTCTTATAAGGATAGCGTATTTTACAAAATTACATACATTTCTAAGTATTTGAATATTTTTGGTTGACAATAATTCATAAAGTGTTTTAATAGAATATACAGTCATTGACATTTAGAATATACTTAATGTCGAATGTATGTAGGGCGTCATCTGTATTGACCAGAATTGGTTATTACCATGCTCTACTTATATATTGTGATACTGTAGTAGCGTGGCGAAACTATATATAAGGTTTACTTACAGTATTCTTGCAATACTTAGATTCGTTTCAAGTGTTAATAAAGAACTTGAACCAGTTACACTATTGTCAGGTAATAAAGGTCCCAAAACTAGCAACTTTAATCTACAGTTGGGTTGCTGACAGATTCGTAATTGGTCATGCACTTTGGACAGGTGTGATGTTCTTTACACACACATATTTGCAATTGTTTCGTCAAGTAGTCCTATTCTACTCACTCCTATAAAAGCAAGTCAGATATACACCATAGGGTCATCGTGATTAGTGGAGCAACTATCGCACGTTAATTGTCTATTCTTGCCTTCTGGATAAATTTTCAAGTTGGTTATGTGCATTCACACCACAGCCCACGCTAAACTACGTCACATCGACATTCCCTTAGGACCCTTAAGGTCCACTCACACGGGTCGATCGGTCGTATAGATCCGTCGATTCAAACCAGATCGAACCGTGTGAGCGTACATGCGATGCGATTCATAATTCCAATCGACGCATCGGAAGGCTTTCTAACATCGGAAGACCGTGGTCGCATGACTAGAACACGCTCTACTCTTCAGACGGATTACTTACGATCGTCCTCGACCCGTGTGCACGTTCGATCTTACTTACGACTTATTATACAACCGATCGATAGAAGTTCGTCGTGCGACCGATCGACCCGTATGAGTCCACCTTTAGTGTGAATACTTGTGAGCATTCTCGTGCTACAGTAACGCAGCATGCGATAGTCGTACGAACATTACTGTATACCGGTATTATATTTACGACTATTGCAAACTAAACATTAGCAGCATGTTTGCAAACGACGGGTGTTTTAGGAGTCGAACCTTGCATTCATGTTGTGCATGCTGATGTGCTTATCACTTTACTAAAGTGGATCCAGCCGCTGGACATTATACCATTATACTAGTGTAGAATAAAGTACACACACACAATGGCTCTATGTAATCATTCATTAATACGTACAGTCTTCATGTATTCTGGCATCTGTATATACATATACTGTGAACATACGGAGTGTGGGTCACTGTCAATATATCGGTATTGATTCCGAATTGTTAATGGTCGAAATGGTCGTAGGGCAGTCATGCTCTCTTGTAACGATTATGTGAAATCGGGCGTCAGAATCAGACATATTGGATAGAACATTAAGCGCCAGCTTCACCTGAGAGGCTCCTTTGTGACCACGATGTGTAATAACATAGATCAAACAGCCGTTGTTCATCGATTCCGAAGCTTTATTAAACCAAGGGTTATACCATCTGTTTCTTTAAGTCCCAAGGGTCGCTGTTCCCCTCCTCTGGAGACACACAATAACCAAATAAAGCACACTCGTGTGTGTCTGTCAAGTCAATACGAGGAGAGGGCCGCCGACATAGTGGGGCATGTATACTGCTAATCTTTTCGAAGATTTGATGTTACTTTTACCACGATGCAAACAGAAAGTTTAGAAGAATATTAAGAAGAAACGAATGGGACGAGGAAGAAGTAGAACATGATGATGATGATGATGATGATGATGATGATTATAATGATGATGATATGATAATAATACTAAAGATGACGACGAGTATGGCGAGCAGGAAAATGTCCTGTATGACTCGGACTTAATTCATTAATCAACAAAATCATACTTTGTTTCATTTATCTTTGGGTTGTGCAAGCATACGCCCCCCATGGAGTTGAGAAGGAAATGATGGCACACGGATCCGCTGACCGGGCCATTAATGTACCGCATTGAGGTTGCTTTCACCTTCAGTAATAGCGCATTCTAAATATTATTATTTTCATTATTATTAGTAGTAGTAGTAGTAGTAGTAGTTGTAGTATAGTAGTAGTAGTAGTAGTAGTAGTAGTAGTAGTAGTAGTAGTAGTAGTAGTAGTAGTAGTACCCAACGTCGTAACCACACTTAAAACGAATTTAGTATTGGAGTGTAAATATTTAGACAAATGCTCCAATAGTTGAATAATGTACAGTAACTGGCAGGCACGATTCTTACAAGAATGTAATGTTCATTCGAATTATGTTAGATATTGTCCTAAAA
>JAULBO010012353.1:0-12263 GCA_032355325.1 Clypeosectus delectus | reverse complement strand
TAGTCTGGTCTCATAGTTCTCACCGCAGCCTTCGTAAGAGCACACTCCTCTCGTAGTCTGGTCTCATAGTTCTCACCTCAGCCTTAGTAAGAGCACACTCCTCTCGTAGTCTGGTCTCATAGTTCTCACCTCAGCCTTCGTAAGGGCACACTCCTCTCGTAGTCTGGTCTCATAGTTCTCACCGCAGCCTTCGTAAGAGCACACTCCTCTCGTAGTCTGGTCTCATAGTTCTCACCGCAGCCTTCGTAAGAGCACACTCGAGCAGTCAGTTGCATGTCTGGTCTAGTCATGGACGTGTACACGGACAGCGTTAGGGAATAATTGCATGTCGTACCTTCGATGCGAAAGGGTATATCCCTACTTTAGTTTAAGTGTCCATGTTGTAAGCAAAGTTGGAACCTACACCTATTCTCATTTAATTATCAAGATCCTATTATAGACATGTACAGTTGAAACATACCATTGCATTGCCAAGATACTACTATAGGTATGCAAAATTGGAACATATTCTCATTTTATTATCAACATCCTAATATAAGCATTTAAATCTGAAACATTTGACGTTGTCGCACTTTCGATGCGAAAGGGTATATGTACATGTACTGTATATCCATACTTTACGTTAATGGTCCTTGTTTTCATTGAATTATCATGATCCTAACCGCTATGCAAAGTGTTGGAACATATTCTCATTTAAGTATCAACAATATAAGCATGCCAATTTGAAACCTTATCAATATTCTAATATAGACACGCACAGCGGAAGCATTGATCAGAGTGTATAGCCAGTTACATGGAATACATACAAGTCGTAGTATACATGTACGCATTAATGTTCACACCAGTCGTAAGATTAATGATAAGTACTGTAGGATATGCATGTGTATTTGATTGTGTTGAAAACAATGCGTAAGTGTATTTTAAGCAAACTGTTCTCTGTCTCGAACAAATGATTGTGATTCGTTACATTTCTACAAGGAAATCTCGAACTCCGTAGACCACGGACAGGGTATATCATATTAATTTCACAGTTTCATAAAATGGTCGTCTCCATAACCAGACAATAGACGCCTCGTATCTATCATTCTACCTGCTTCGCCGAATGCGATACGAGAATGTGATGGTCTCGTAGTGAGTACGTAGTGAGTGGACAGAACCCTTGGTATAATTACTTCATCGATTTGAATGTGTGTTAGACAAATACGAGCAGTTAGTGCAAAGTGATTAAAATTACAATAACAGTATAGCACTAGTACCGTCGCACCTGATACTCATAATGCATACTAGTAATTACTAAAACTTTCCCACCAGATTATGCATAACAATGTGTTCGGGTGGGTCTGATATTGGCACAGATATGCACGGATAATAGATGAATGTTTATTGGATGGATAAAATTAATGGCTTGATACATGTAGATACATAGATCTATGTTTATTATTGTACTGCGTGACTATCATCGATCCTTGGTGCACGCGCGCCAGCCAGGGTCGTGGGTAACATAAATGTGTTTATTGTTACTGTCAATGTCATAGCAAACAAGCCGCCGTCAGATGCCTATTAATCGACAGAAAAACTAACACAAAATTCAAATTACCAAACGGAGTCACTCCTGTCATTTCTTCAAAGAAAAATATATTCCCAACGGCAGTTGATGTTTACATTACATTGAAGATGTATTGGTGTGAAACCCCGTGCGCTTATGCCAATAAATCTGCATATTATACGCGTGCAAGTCTGCGTGGCGGAATCTGAAGCCAGTCCCCGTGATTACTACACTTTTTTTTAGAACGATTTAGTGCGCAACTCGAGGTTTTGTTCACAAATCTACATATAATATTTGTAATTTGAGCATGAAATCGTACTCTGAATGTTTCGTAATCTCGGGGCCATTTAATACCAGTTGTTTGAAAAGAAACGAAGCATGTCTCTACCACCCCAAGCGAGGCATTGCACCACCTGTCGTATGCATAGGCCCATCTGCAAGTTACTCAAAAATGTCCGACAAACATGCCATCTTATTAAGTGGTATAACCTTCTTGAAATTAACAAATACAGACGTTCACCTTCAACTCACCCCTATCTTCAAAGTCCTGTCTTATCTTTTTTTACGACTACGCGATACTGCCGAGCAAATGTTTTCAAGTCGTTTCGGTTCCGTAGTCTACGATAAGAAAACCCCTGGGGAATTACTGATATGAAAACCACGCGCATCTTCATTTACCTCGTACGTAAACATTGAAGCTGGCAGTGGGGAGGTTTAATTGTTCACGATTTTGTTTCCGAATAATCTGGTGTAAATTTAGTTTTGTATATCCCGACGATAGTATAATTATCCAATGCGAAAGATCTACAATGACGTCGCGCATAGTTGTTAACATTATCTACGTTTTAAACGTTTAAAATAATTAAATTAAATAAATGTCTATGTACATGATAACTATACAAAACTATATAAATGCTGCGACGTTTCGTCGGCCACAATGTATTTAGGGCATACTACGCACCGCACCTGTGGCGTAACACTTACCGACCTGTAATCAGGGCGTAACACTTACCGACCTGTAATCAGGGCGTAACACTTACCGACCTGTAGTCAGGGCGTAACATTTACCGCACCTGTAGTCAGTGTACTACGGCCCGCAACTATAGTAATAACGTTTAATATTAAGTGTTTGTAGCATTAGTATAGATAATGACTATCGAAAATGCAAATAAATCCTAAATCTCTCCTAGGCTTCAGGATACTTTTAGAATTGGGCATTTTGGTTTGAAATTGAATTACATGTACATGACTAGTGCCAATTATACCAGTTGTAAATTAGACATTTTACGACTGGAAATATGATCACTGACACGTCGCATATTGTGTAATGAAATTTCAACTGTATTTTGGGGGGAAGATAGTACAGAACGCACGATGTACTCTAGCTTGATACTGTATAAATACTGCTACGGTTGAATAAACCGAGATAACAGTTGCGTGTTATGTCATTGTTGACATCTCAAACGATTGCTTGTCCGACCTGTCACGTGCTGAAAACGCACGTGCTGTTTATATTTAGTATTTTCCAATCTGTCTGTCGATCTTTGTTATTGAGATCTCCTGAAAAACTAACTTGGGATGCAATTTCAATAAAACGTCCGAAATCAATTCCACGAAGGTACATGGGGTCCAAAAAGCCAGCAAACATACAAGTCCTTCTCAATAGATATTTTTTGTGGAGGTTTTTCACTTTACAATGAGAATATTCAGCTGTCGCTTGCCGCGAAATGGCTTCGAAAGAAAGGTTTTCAGTTCTGTTAAAACTATGACGGATGAAATACGCTGATTGCAAGATACAGTCAACTGGGCCCCGTCTTCAGGCGGGTTGGGTGGTTGTGAGTGAATGGGCCCATGAGGTGCACGTCTTCAAAGTGAAGAGTCGCCGCTAGTGCCATGTGTCGACGGTTGTGGCACTGATAAAGCATGCTGAGTGTGATTGCACATGTAATTAAGGTGCCGCTGGGGCTCCACATGCGCGCGTCACAGATCATATTACCCGGATGTACATTTAACTAGTATGGCCTCGTCGTCGATTAGATTCAATTTCCGCGGTATGCATCTATCCTCACCCCCCACCCTCACCCCAACCCCACCCCACCCCTCCCCCACACACCCCATACACACCCCACACCCCACACCCACACCGAGATTATTACCCGACTGTCTTTAGATATCGTCAATATCCTGCATTTTGGGATAATAGATAGTGCTTATCCCAAAACCAGAATATGGACGCTATCTAAAGACAGAAGGGTAATAATCTATGTATCATGCAATGACAAACTTAAACTACTCTGATGAAATTAAGTTTGATTGAAACAAAAGTGCAGCGGAATACCTGCGGCAGAATGAATGAAATTGAGCATAGCTCTCGGTCAAGTGTGATTTCTCCACGGATGATGCGAGTATACCCGATTTAGCCACGCCCAACGGATAGACTCTGACGGATATCGAAATTATCTGTAGGATTTATTATGCCGAGATCTTGACTCGTTGCATGCCAACAAAAAAGAGTGTTCGTCCCGTTACTCTTACAGTTACTGGTCATAAATCAATAACAAAGAATCTTTCTTAAATATTAAATTCAGTCGGCATATAAAAACAATGAGATCGACATAAAGCACAGCGCCGTGGTGATGGTGGTGGCATCGTCTTAGACGTCCCAGTGGAGCCAAAGCACAATGGAATAAGCTCCAATTATTGGCCGCTTTGTCCTTCTCATTTGAGGCTTCACAAGAGGCACTATATGTTGTCTTTGGTCAATACACTGAAAGTTTCTGCAGTAAAACGTACATGTAAACATAAAACGTGTATTGTATCTAGTCTGTTGTTCTTCCCATTTTGTTCTTTTCCTGCCAATCTGGACTTCACACGCCTCGCAGAATTGCCCCCAATGTGGAAACCAATTGATTAGATTTAATTTGATCTTTTATATCTGACAAATTCGACGTAAAGAACACTGAAGTCTCGTGGGGTTCGCGAACGGATAGAGTACTAGTATATTAGAACTGCTCACGAACTTTCTTTGACAGGACAACGATGGCACCGAGTCAAACGGATATGAATCAACACAGGCGCGCGCACGGACGCACGCACACACACTGTCACACACACGTTTGCTCTCTTTCTCTCCGTCCCTCTCTCTATCTCTCCCCCCCCCCTCTCTCTCTCTCTCTCAAACACACAATTAGTGATTACAGAATTAAAATGTATCAGTGAACAGTCGCTTTGATACTATACAATCCAATATACTGTTTTTAAACCTGCGTACCTGTATTTAGGGCGTTAACTACCCGCACCTGTAGTCAGGGCGTACCACGGCTCGCATCTATAGTCAGGGCGTACCACATCTCTGTTTAGGGCTACACTGCTCGCACCTATAGTCAGGGCGTACCACGGCTCGCATCTATCGTCAGGGCGTACCACATCTCTGTTTAGGGCTACACTGCTCGCACCTATAGTCAGGGCGTACCACGACTCGCATCTATATTCAGGGCGTACCACATCTCTGTTTAGGGCTACACTGTTCGCACCTATAGTCAGGGCGTACCACGGCTCGTACCTATAGTCAGGGCGTTAACTGCTCGCACCTATAGTCAGGGCGTTAACTGCTCGCACCTATAGTCAGAGGGTTAACTTCCCGCACCTATAGTCAGGGCGTTAACTGCTCGCACCTATAGTCAGGGCGTTAACTGCTCGCACCTTTAGTCAGAGGGTTAACTTCCCGCACCTATTGTCAGAGCGTTAACTTCTCGCACCTATAGTCAGGGCTTTAACTGCTCGCACCTATAGTCAGAGGGTTAACTTCCCGCACCTATAGCCAGGACGTTAGCTGCTCGCACCTATAGTCAGGGCGTACCCGGCTCGCCCCTATAGTCAGAGGGTTAACTGCTCGCCTCTATAGTCAGGGCGTTAACTGCTCGCACCTATAGTCAGAGGGTTAACTTCCCGCACCTATAGTCAGGGCGTTAACTTATCGCACCTATAGTCAGGGCGTTAACTGCTCGCACCTATAGTCAGAGGGTTAACTTCCCGCACCTATAGCCAGGACGTTAGCTGCTCGCACCTATAGTCAGGGCGTACCCGGCTCGCCCCTATAGTAATTAAGGGCGTTAATTGTCCGCACCTGTAGTCGGGGCGTAACACTACACGCACATGTAGTTAGGACGTACATTACGGCCCGTACGTTTAGTAACATTGCCTGCACCAACTTGTAGCATGCAACTGAATCGATGAATGAGAACCCACGAATCGTAACTATTCCAAGTCGTATCTACAAGTTGAAAGCCAGTCGAACGGAATAGACCAAGTCCTATTTAACACGAGATGTTTCGAGCAACAAGTCGGTGTTACAAATCGCACCGTGATAGTCCACCTTTAATTCAACAAGACAATACAGTTCAAATTAGCTGGACAATCATCAGAAGTGCTCTTATGCTTGTATTTCGTTCCTTAATTGCATCTGTAAATATGTCAACGGAACAGTAATCGATGGAAACACATTGGACAGCTCGCATTCCAACCCTAGTATTAACAAGATGTATTACGGTTGGGTTATTTAAGATCTGTTTGTGTTATTCAACGGTGCCCTCTGTTGGCAGACAAAAATCAATCTTCAGCAAAACAGACATGTACGGTCATAACAGGAATATCTCCTTCTTTGTGATTGTTGGATCGTATGCCATCAAATTCCCATCAGATGATAACATGTCTCTTATTCTAACAAAGATCTCAAATGGGTGATTGATTGCATATGTTTTGAGACCGGGGATCAATCGTGTGTGAATATATATACGCTTACTGAAGACAAGCTCAATCTATTTCTTTCACGTTTAAAAGCCCAGCAGAGAGAAAAATCGAACTTTGAAATTTGATAGTTTACCAACAAGTAAATCACGAAATTAACACGAGCACAATATTAATGCGAAGAATAATGCACGCGTGTATGTGTAGTCGCATTTTATTAATGCGCGTTTACTGGATGGATGTTTAAAAGCATGAATGAAGGCGTGATTGTTTGCACTTAATTGGTATCGCGGTTCTGTCTAAAATCGAGGGGTCTGATCAAATTATGGTCGCAATAACATATTATGGTTTACAGTATTTAAGAAACATTACATAATACTCTTACATACTCGTGAATATGGACGTCTTCGTTTTTGTGCGTTGTATCACGCGCAATGTAAGTGCAAAATGCATGTATACGGCTTTAATAACAATACTTTGTGTATAATGAATGATATAGAGTTATATTCGTATGCAAGCCTACTGTATAACATCTCCAGTAGTCTGTGTACAGACCCTGTTCTCAACCAAATACTCCAATGAACAAAAGCAATTCTAGATTTTCAGAGGCTCCTTTCATATAAATATTATACCAATCAGTAGAATGTATTTTAAATAATTTACTTTCATCCTCTGAGACTATTGATAGTCTACATCTCCAGCTGCATGTAGCTGCAATACATATACTGTACACTGTATTCATATAAAATTTCAAAAAGAACGAAATTAGATTATATCATATATATTTAGAATAGAGTGTTATTCAGTGGTATGCGATTTGCTATAATTTAATGTGGTATTTGACATTAAAATTATTAAATACTTAAATCCTACCTATTCTTTCCATTTAAAATATTGTTATTCTTGCAATTTGAAACAATCGACTTGACCTCGTATCTCTGTGATTGATCGTGAGGCAGATTAGGAATATTGTTTTCATTATCGGTTCCTGGTACTCGATCACAAAATGGTTCTGCGAACGTATCAATGTTCCATATTAGTATGGCTGGCCAGACCAAAACGGTGCCATTAAATATATTTTAAGTTCGGTATGGGTTAATTCTTGTGTCTACTGGTACTGAAATATGGCAAGCAATTGGTGTAACTTTTCCGAATCCGTTCTCTTTATCGAGATGGATATATGATTGTTCTAACCTAAATTTGTTTTCGATGTTATATAAAGTAATGCATATATTATATGAGGCATTTAACATGATGTTGCCAGATAAGTATTCAAAGGACATTTGATTAATATGTTTCGTGCTTATCGGACTAGTCATACTAGTCAAACGATGTCTAATTCTGTTGTATTTTCGAGTCAATAAGATACGTTGAACTCGAAATCAAACTACGCGCTTAAATGTTTTAATATTTAGATGTTTTTAACCGAATATTATCTGAATTGAAAAATACCTTTATTGCCGTAGAAGAACACGTGTACTCTAATATTGACACCTGCTGTGTCTGATAGTGAAATCGCGGAACGATATCGTTAACGAAGCACCTGCTGTATATCTACATGTATAACTGTACTCCGGGTGTCACTTTGAAGTTATGCATTTATATACCATCTCATCATGACCGCTGTCGATAGGCAATTGTTACGCGTATAAACACCAGGCTATCAATGACAAACCTTCTCTTGATTGCAAATGCAGTTTCTATATACGAACCGGTTTATGCATTATTTATGCGATAACTGTCATGTACTGAATCTAAGCATAGCAAATGAAATACACAGACACATATATATATCATAGCTTCCCTGTGATGTGCTGTTCATCCTAGTTTATCTCTCTAATGGGGCCCCTCTAATGTGTGGAAGATGATTGAGCGAATCGGCAAACATCTATATGCAGTATATCATCGTAAGTTCAACTTACTAATGGAATAATAACACATCGTAAGCTTTTAACGTCATAAATGGTCGTTTTATCGAATATTAGGAAATTTACTGGCTCGGCTTTGTGGAATTCTAATGAATCTTCCTTCGGGAATTGGCCCAGACGAGTTTTCAGGTGTAGGCACAACGTCCGAGGCTATGACCTATTACTTCCAACAGAGCCGCCTCGGGAGAGGGTACATAGTATGTACGCTACGATTTCTGTTTGAAGGAAATAATGTTATTAATAGATGTTTATGTCTAAATGAGATTGGACTGGCTGTGTGCACGTTCTGTTAAAACATCAAGTCTGATAGCCTGTTCGCAATGAAAGGTGTAAGACGTATTTTGAAGGTGTAGATTTTCTCACGAATCAAGTTGTCACGGGAGTGAATTTTCAAACGGTTGTGGAAGTATGTACCGAAACAAACACTAGGGAAGAAACTAACGGGTAGGACATTCACAGACCTGTTACTAGTAACTTTCAGCAGTATTAACGCTTGTACAAAATACAACAACAGTTCTAGAACAAGAACTAGTACTAGTATTCAACTGGAGGGCGTAAATATAGGCTTGCTCGTAATACTATTTAACATTCGATTCTCAGATGAACTACAGATCAGATATGTACCTGTAAGTTCCCTGATGTTCTTCGCCAACATGTGGCTTGTATATATAATGTCAACTTGTCAAAATTAATCTAATGTCCATTCTCATTGTGAGACTTCAAAGCTTTTCTTTTTTTCATAAAACAAAGATCAAACGTTAGAGCATAGTACGTTCTAGACTATATTGCTTTGAGGAAACAGGTAAGCCTGATGTCGATTGCCACTAAATTATCACGACACTCCGGGAACTGAGTGTAATAGTTCTGACAAGCAGTACTCATTACTGTACCATATGTTCTTAATACTCGCTGAATGGCTGTGTTGTAAGACCTCGAGTACCAGCTGACTGTGTCGGGTCATAGTCGTGTTTCTCCGTTAACCTAAACCAACGAGGTAGATTATAGAACAGACTTAGAATACAACACGGAAGCTTTCGGGTAATCGGTTCCTGCCGTAAGTCGTGCACGAGGCAGGTGTGTCTCCTTAAAGAATAATATCCGTTATGCTAATACAAGAACAGCACATGCAGATGAATTGAACTACCTATTTTTGTAAAAGGTGGACGCTCCATGCGTTTAATTATAAATAAATGGCTTATTTAATGGTATTTATTAGGAATACAAACATGCCAATCCGCTTCCATATTGTAAATGACCCATACAAGTGTTGACCTGGTAAATGCATAATGAAAATTAATTAAATCATACAGTATGGCACATCACACGGTAGCCATGGTAAGTTGCACACCGCAATAGTCACATATTTAACACGGCCAGGATAGTCACACATTGCACAGACACGATAGCCACTCGGTATACCAGGAACTGTGCTCAAAGAACTTCATTTGACTTCCTGTCGCGCAGAGAATCATATAATTACACTAGACGGTACTGTAGTGCTTACATGGTAGTATCTCGCAGGAACAGTGCCTTCTTATCTCTATGGCCCAGTCCAACAGATTTGTGTCCAACAAGTTTACCGAGATCAGAAACTGAACATATTAGTATATTGTCAATTCTATCCGTCAAATTTGTGGATTTCGGAAACCGGTCATCCTCGTACACAGAATGCGAATGGAATACGCTTACATCTACCATCGTGTTAAGATACATACTCCAGTTTCAAAAGTCAACTAAAAACATTATCAGGCCTTTCGATACTCGTCTGGTTTTCTGTGTCAATAAGAAATGGGGGTTACCAGAGAACTGCTCACTAATCATGGATAGACCAAACATGCATTCATTAGTTTAAAGCATACTTTATTGACCAGAAAATTACGGGATTGGGAAAAGGCAGTAATGCTAACGAAACCCGATTCCTACATACATGTAAGGATACACAGTACTAGTATTATAATTAAATAATTAAACTATAATTATATCATTTCAATCCCACCACCATGATTAATTGTTAACTATAAATTGGTGTTTTTTTAAATATTTGTATTAAGCTTTAATTAAAACCATCAAAGTGTTTATAATACTAAAGTAAATAGTAACTACATTCACAATTGCTGGAAGCTCTTTATCCGAAACGAGTGTATTAATAATACTATAAATACCAGTAATCTGGCATGCATAGATGTAATATATATGGACTGATGAAGAGACACATCTGTGATCAACATCTACCGTACCTGCAACTAGGCTGTGTCTATTTATGTTGGACGGCACTGCACCGGAAATGATGCACTCGCGCGCTTTGCGAACACCAGCGAGTCCGTGTCAATATTTCCCTACGTTATCATATCTCGCTCTGCCGTCCCTACTCTATTATGCACCGCAAATGTTCTAGCTGTAATACATCACTCGATAGCATGTAAGTCCAGGACCTGATCTCCTACAACATAGCTGGAGATTTCTATATTGAATTAATAGTGGGATTCCCGGAGATTGAATGGTCTAGGAAGTATATTTCTGGTCCCAGTATCGATAGCGTATTGATTTTAACAGATGGTCAGTCTCCTTTAGCAACAAGTTCTCAAAGTGTATGTACCTAAATGTGAATAACAATGTGATTATCCTCATCCATGCATATTAGCCAGCCATATGCACATGTATATAACAATACTATTATTACACCACACAGCGGAATGCTCGAAACGCGTACATATTATTTCCCAGGTCAATGGATCACTGTGCAATCATTTTCCATCTCAACTCCTTAGGGAGTATGCATGCATGTATGTGTATATGCCCATGCATGTCGTCATTCGTAATACGTGCTCTCATTATATACATGTAGGTGCGTGTTCTTCTAATGCCTCGCCACAAATCGGAACACCCTCGAGTGATTTCCCCCTTGCTCCAACAATCTCTCGGAGATCGCTCTGGGGATTCGCGTAGCGATTTAAACCAGCAAACAGTTATACACCGGATCACCACGGTGTAGTGACGGAAGTAAGTCCTCGCTCACCAACAACCAAAATAAACACGGCTTTATTAATTGGCTTGGAAACCGCAATGTTCCACTTAGGAACCGATTTTGATTTAAAAGACAAACAGATTGAAACTTCGGAATGCCTACATGTGTATTATATATAATTGCCACGATTATTGTAAAGCGTTTCCGCAGCCACCATTTTGAATATAAGTGAACCACGTGACTATGGTGGATGATATCACATGACAGAAAATATTCGATTATGGAAACCTACGAGAGCCTGGCGAGAAATGAGGATGGGCCGAAGAAGATTTCATTGTCTGACATTTCGTAACGTCTGTTAGGTCCCAAGCATTGCACAGTAATCACAACCGTCCTTTACAGCTTACTTACAGTGATATAAGTATATGTTGCTTACGATGCTTACAATGTGTAACTCCCGGTAATCTGGTAATACTCCAATGAACAAAGTTGGTATGAATGTATTGGAATCGACGCATCCATGTATTAATAATTACTTCCCTTAGGGAGATGCATTTCATTTAGGAATTACATCATTATAATGTCCGTTCAAGGATGACAATTTCTTCTTTTTTTGTATGATTAAATATAAAAACATATCGATCTGTACGTTTAAGGCTATGCAATTAATTCCAGATCTGTGGATGTAATCATAATAGTAATAATAATAATAACAGTACAATTGTGTAGCGCATATTCCAAACCACAACATGGGCATGTTCGAAACGCGTACCTACATGTATTAGGTGCATGTACATGTAGGCGTTGGACTATGCCAGACAGTTAGTCGGTAATATATATTTCTCGCTGATCGGTTACCCTTAATATTACATCCATTAAATTACCGTCAACATCCCCACCACATTCGTCATCCATGAGGTCCTGTTTTGCCTCATCGACGGCAAACAACAACGTAATTCGATAATGATATTACATTATATTATTACAATGTATATGTATGTCCATCCTCTGCCCACAGGGTGATCCGCTTGAAATGCTATTTACGCTGTCTACACCCTGTGTGAGTTAGAATCAAAAC
>JAULBO010012242.1:0-12393 GCA_032355325.1 Clypeosectus delectus | reverse complement strand
AGTATACAACCAAGCTGCCGTTGCAGGCGCTAGAGGGTTAACATTCACATCACCATCTCTTCCTGCCGGGTACCCATGTATCTGCTGGGTGAACAGAGGCACCATCGAACTAAATCACTTGCCTAAGGTGACACCACACTTTACTTGCGTGAGGTGTGTCGATGGAACGGGGAACTATTCATCAACCATACTTTAATAACCACACTAACAGACTCGATGTAATAACCACACTAACAGACTCGATGTAATAACCACACTAACAGACGATGTAATAACCACACTAACAGACTCGATGTAATAACCACACTAACAGACTCGATGTAATAACCACACTAACATAATCGGTGTAATAACCACACTAAAAGACTCGATGTAATAACCACACTAACAGACTCGATGTAATAACGGTGCCTGCATCGCACGCGGAAGTCCCAGTTTCCGACAGCATACATTGCGAAACAACTACGGAACACCGACTGTCAGAGTCAGTTAGACACCATACGCCGACTGAAATCGATATCGAATGTTACGTAATCGATCGCTAAAATTGAATATACACTTTAAAAATTATCGATACCACCTTGATTCACTGTTTACTGTGTGCCGACAGATGCAAGGAACGTCATACCGAGACGGCAGCACATTTGCATACATCGTTCTTGAAGGACAAAGTCAGTAAACGTGTCCATAACCATGCCCCGATTTCTCCAAACAAATTTGAGTTTGAGATTTTGCTCAGCTGAGATTTATCTCATTGACACAGTGCTGTACCTTGCGGCAAATATGAGCTGGGTCTGAGTGTTTAACTCGTGTTATACAACACTGAGTCAATGGGAGAACCTTCAGCTGAGGACATCTCAAAACAAAGTTTGTTTGGAGAAATCGGGGCCAGACGCACCATAATCGAGACTTACAATGTAGACACAATTATGCTAATTCTAGTACGATCGCATTAGTTCCTAAACCGACAAGTAGTGATATGAGTACAGCAATCTTGAACACGACTCTAAACAACAAATTTAAAATAACATAAGATACATTATTATTATTATTATTATTATGGGTTCCCATATTAACACCGATCGCCTATAGGACAAGTGCTAGGATACCAGTCGGAATACTAGTAGCTCACGAAACTCAGTATAATTAGCATTTGCTACAGTCCAGGGAAGTGATTATGCGACCAAGCATTTCCGCATGAACTTGAATATCTGATGACACTGAAAATATCATGAACCTGAATAATAGTAGCATGGCCGTATAGACACCCGCAAAGAGTATAGCGGCATTGCCATGTATAAGCTCAACTAATACTCAACAATCGAATGTATGATGCAATGTATACATTACCTTTGTAGATATGACTCGTTAATAGAGTTCACGCGCTGTGTTATTATTCGTATTCGTATGATTGTATATACATATACATACATGCATATATAAATTA
The DNA here is from genome assembly GCA_032355325.1 of Clypeosectus delectus. Taxonomy (NCBI): domain Eukaryota; kingdom Metazoa; phylum Mollusca; class Gastropoda; order Lepetellida; family Lepetodrilidae; genus Clypeosectus; species Clypeosectus delectus. Next base: position 10,946 of record JAULBO010012242.1, on the reverse strand, counting down.
TTATAATACTAATAATAATAATAATAATAATACTAATAATATACGTACAGTGTATGTCCAGTATTCAATACAAAGTCAGACATGAGTGTGTAAAAGATGCACCCGACGCACGTGTAACGTGACTAATACCAACTATCTCCACAAAGTATCCCACATTATGTATAATATATAGTATATGCATGTTGTTGCATATCCCAACTATAGACGCCACCCTGAGAGTAAAATAAAAGTATACTCACTTGAATAAATGTGGATAAAATCCAAATAATAGATATGTCACTATTAATGCTCTCCAACTCCTTCAAACTGATAACTTTCTCTCAAAGTCTCAGAAGTAAAACTGAAGTGGAACTATGCAAGCCTGCTCGCTTTTATATAGAACCGACGGGACGTAAGGGGGAAATCCGTGTATCGAAGCGTGCCAGTCGCAGTACACTTCCGCTCCAATGGGATGGCCGGCGAATGGTTGTCCAATGAGAGGGGAGTGGGCCGTTCCATCGAGGTGCAGGAGTATAACATCTATACCTCGACTGTGTCACACACATAGCTTCTCCATGCTTAGGAGCACGTTCACGGCAAATTTGCGTAATCTTCAAGAGAGGGGAGAGATTACTTCACTTTCTCGAGGGAATTCCATTTATGATTAACAGTTCAAGCGTATGAGTAAATATCCGTATTTAATAATCACGAATATCTCACGGGACCGATTCTCGTATGACCGGAAGTAAGGGTGGTGGAGGGGGCGGTGAAGAAAGAAAAGGATAACGGACATGTATGTTTTAATTAAGGGAAATGCAACCCGAGGAAGCGGCGGGCTGCTCCACTGACCTACAGGGAGAATAGAGTAGCCGCACTCGGGTACAAGTGGTCTTGTATAATCTTTCGGAAATCCGCACTAAAGCTCAAGCTTTTTAGGAAAAAAAGTGCTCGAAGCGAAAATGTACTGCATGAAGTGTACACCTCGATACATACGTGTATATTGCTCTGACGTATAACCACGGACCATATACAGATAGTTCTGTATACTGTGGATACGGTTTGTATTGTGTGCAGCTCACACTTATATGAGTGTACAATATCATGAGCATCGGACCAGTAGCAACGCAACGCTATTTACAGTGCATTAAGGTTATGCACATGGGGAACGCGAACATAGATGTCATGTATCTCGAATGATGAGATAGTGAGAAATATTCGATTCGAGTCTACATGCAGTTTGGTCTGTTTGCTAATCCGGCCTGAGATCGAACTAGATTGCGTATACTAGTAAGTGCATGAAGCTCTCGTAGTATACATGTATATGATAATATGGCGAGAATGTATGGTATTATAATATACGCACGTTGCTGTTGTTATTAATTGGGGTAGGCCGCTTTCAAGAATGTGCTCATATCACGGCTTGTATGTAGTGTATGCATGTGCATTGTAACAGGGTGGGATTCGAACCCGGGTCGTCTGGGTGTGAGCGCAACATTCTACCGATTTGGCCAAAGGGGTGACCCCTCTGGCCGCGATCAGTAGGAGCATCTTATATCACACATACTTCCCCTCCACATGGTGACTCGTCCTCGTCATTATTCCAATCACTGTACTAAGTAGGTCACCAGGGAGCTAGGAATTATCTGTGGGACAATTCAAGCAGCACAGCCCGCCAGAAACAACCCGAATCCACCTTGGGCGCCATTGTCGCGGGGTGGGATTTATTGTTCACAGATCATGCCACAGATTATGCGCACAAATCCTGATTGTGCCAGTCGGGATATTTCGCCAGTTGGTATATATAGTGCTAGTTCACTGGAATCTCATGCCGCAGTTTGAACATGGACTCTCCATTCAGACACATTATACTGATTCTTAGCCGGCTAGTCGTTGCTTTATCCCGTTGATGCTGAGCGCCAAGCAGAGGAACAACAAGTACCATACAGTATGTTAACGTATTTTGGTATGACGGCTGCCGGGGATTTGAACCCACGACCTTCCGCTCTGCGGGTCGACGCTTTATAACCACTGCGCCACGGAGGTGGTCCATCGAAGTACTAATATTCTTGTTTGTACGTTCGCGTTCACGATCTGTGAATGAATGACTGGCTAGTCGCTATATCCTCCGATATACTCACCTTATAACAAGATCGGATGGAATTAATTTCGGTTGACATTAACATGCATACGTGCATGTACACGCAGTCATATAGACAGTGTTAGTGTCAATGCTTAAGTAAATGAGGGACAGTGATTGTAGTTCTCACCAGGGTATGGCAATGCCCGTCAGCTTGATGAAATATGTCGAGAAATGTAATGTCATATTGCGTGACAAAGTATACGAATCAACCAAGACATGTGTATTTAACAACTAGTAATTTGTCTTCGTTAACGTTTTCTAGTTGTATAACTATTTAAAAATATGCAGTCAAACAATGCATATCACCTGAGGCCGTATTCTCGAAACTTCTTTAGTCCTAAGAAGTTCGTAAGTACTGATAATGTGCCTAACTGGGTGTATGCTTATGTCAATTTTAAAGATACATTTTATGATTAAGAAGTTCTTAAGCTAAGAAGTGTCGACAATAGGGCCTCATTATATGTAACCGATTCGGCATATTTTATCAAATACGTGTGTATAGTATTAGCAGAGCACTGAGGGCAATGCACATGCCAGCAACATGAGATGTATACACCGTACGCACCTGTACCTGTGTCAGATCATGAGCACGCCCCCGTGCTTAACAGTGCTTATGCCATGTTTCACATCCGGAAAATACTAACTGGAATACACTTGTGTTGCCAATACTAGTATATCGCACCAATCATGATTCGTTTCTCAGCAGCAGCCGTGGGACGTGGGTCTTAACGTAAGATAGGAAGACAAGCATATCCCTATAGCATTGTACCAACCAAACTATACACTACACCATATCACATTAGTGTTGACGTATTCCCGTGTTAAAACGAATGTACGTGCCGTTTTTCTAAATATACTCTGAATATTATGAAGTTGGCAATAGTTGAATACTATTGAAACTGTCCATTGGTAAGACACGAATCTTTCAAGATTTTAATGATACTTCGTTTTGAGGTAGATATTGTTCTCAAATTCACCATTACTAACGGCCTCGGACCTGCTTGACGTACATGTACACAACTAATGGCGGGTTTTCGGACACATATCCTACTTTACTTTAAGAAAACGCACTTAGTGTTTGATTTAGTTTGATGTGCGAATACACTCATCCGCTGAATACACCACTATGCATATGTCTCTCGAACACAGGAACAGAAACATCTGCCCGTGGTTACTTCCCTTGATTCCAGGATGTCGGTAACCTTGGTTTCAATGCTGGACCTTGCTAATCCGAACTGGAACAGGACCCTTATTACTTTTCAGATTTGCATTCGGTAACAATCCCATGTGACAAGCCGAGATTGCATTTATTCAAATGAGCATGGACATTGTCAATGATATTTGAAATTAGCCGATCATTCCCCGTCGGTCTCTGCACCCAAGCAGAAGATGGTGAATTGAAAGATATCGGATATGCTCTACTATATTGTAGGTCATGGAATTATCCTTCTTTCAAATGTCCCCGTCTCCTAGGCTTAAAGGAATACACTAGTATGTTTAAAAAGCATTGTATGGTAACATGCACATCGCAATGGCCGTCTTATTTCATTTGTTTTGGATTGGTGTATCGAGTCGCGTTAATGAGTGTTGGACTGCAACATCTATAGAGCTGAATGTTGCAGTAAACCTGCGAGCATCGACTGCCATTGGAGATACATGTATGATATGGTATACAGTACGACCTGGTTCCCTTTGCCCTCTCGATATCGTTTCAGAGCATAGGCCGCGTTATGGTTTTGTGAACACGTACCCCAGCATGTGCAATATGGCGCCTTAACAGTGTGTGTACCGGGTTAGTATGCCCTATATTTGAAATCGAATGAATCGAATTGTAGTTCACTATCTCGTAAAGCGAATTATACTCTGACACCCGTGTATTGTATGTTTTAAACCACGACGTCTATTAATATTAATACGACGATAGCTACACTGCCATAGTACAGAAATCGCATCATATCATGATGGCGTCGGAAAGATATAAGTTACTTCCGAGAACATTGCATCCGGTGCCATATAGGCTGCACCACTGGCATTCTAACATACTGTATATGTATTACATGTAACACATTGTAGTCTATCCATGTTAAATACGTATCCTATTAAATGTTGACACGCATATGACATACGACATGCGTGTACATGTATGTAGTGATGCAACACAATAACCGGCATGTGTTATTTGCTTTAAAAAAGAACAACTAAAAATCAGAACATTGTAATAGAGATATAATTAAATAGTATGTATAAAGAGGTGTGCATTATTATAATTTGAAATACAACTGAATGCATAATTAGTATTATGTCTGAGACACATACACAGTTCACGCTACCAAGTTAACATGAACGTCTGTCTAGACATTTAACTGACTTCATTGATATACCGGTATACCAGCTGCCAGGTGAATCAATAGCTAATTGCACAGACATGGACTAATTTACTGAAACAGGATTCGAACAGCTGAACAGACAGAAAAGGTATCCACCATAATATCTCATCAACTATATCATGTGTATAGATGTAATTCTACAAGTCGGAGTAGAACGTGTAATGGATGCCAGGTCAGAAGTTCAAGGGTCATGTCTCAGACATATACGGTAGCTATAATTTTGGTTAAATTATGTGAAGCGCAATCAGTACACATAACGCCAGTCTTATAACACATACTTTCAATGTAAGACATACAAATAATGCCGATCGTAAACAATAAGTTATTCCACTGTTAACACTACTTAAGTTAGTTTACGCTTCGTGTTTTTAGTCGATGTTTAATAATATATTATTAATAAGAACACGCAGTACCAACAATGTAAGTGCATGCATACGGGTACACTTTATAAACACATACATGTGGAGCGTTTAATGTGATCGTACCGAAATAAAACCGGATGTTCATGACACAAGAACAACAACTACGAAATAGTATAGTTCGGATATAATGTCAGCGGGGATCTATAATTCTCTGTATTGATCTAACGAACATCGATCTAACATTACATGCGTCTGGCATGTATACATGTATGCAGTGTGTGGCAATACCATTATACTAGTCTAGTAGTATAGTGGGAGCGGCTAATGCCATTGGTGTGTGCACGTAGTGCAAAACCGCCCCTATCTCATTCATGCCACACTTCTTGAACCGACGTCCAAGAAGCCGTCATAGTAACGACTCCCGATCAACAGGAACTGCGCGTGTAACCCTCTCACTGCTGGAGTAATCACTATCGCCGTTGTTTGGGTCATCTCCGGCTGTCGAGAGCGGGGAGCATGTTAATGAAGTCCGTACATGTAGCGCCTCACTGCATTCGACTTAGGAAATCCTGTGACAGTTAGCATGTACGCGAATGCAAATGCATGCATCATGATTATAGTTAATGTACTAGTATTCAATTCATTCGTAAAGATTTCTAAGATTTCACTGGAGATTGGTGGACGTATTTATATATATTTTAACTCGTAATCCCTCCCCCCTGTTGACTACGTCTGTCCGTAACTCCCTATCGCTCTCATTCTCTGTCTGTCTATCCCTATCTCTCTTTCGCTCTCTCTCTCTCTCTCTCTCTCTCTCTCTCTCTCTGTCTCCACACACACACACACACACATGCATAGTATATAAAGCAGGCATTAACTGTACGTGCTTCCAAAAGAATAATGTTGAAAAAACTGCATGTCATTGTGAGGTAAGCTCTTAAATACGGGCAGGTCACTCTTGGAACAATACCTAGGGTATCGTATACACTCGCGGCGAGTATGAACTTACCAGCAGTACATTAAACAGATATCTTCACTCCGTAAGCAAGTCCCTATACTGTCACTGGGTTACGTCCCTTTGAGGTTATTGCTAACGTTAATGTCCGTGTTTCTTATCTTAATCCAGTTCTATTTCGTTTGTTTTTCAGCACGTCATATGCAATTACCCCAATGATGAAATACCCTTCAGTTAGGCCATTCGGAAAACGAATGAGAAGTTCAGATCCACGATATCGCACGACGTAGACCGACTGCACGCTCGGATGGGTTCCGACTTCTTCGTTTGAACTGAGCCATGCAATACCACCACACACGACGATTGTTGTGTTACTAGATTAGCTGGAGTGATATACCAGACGTAGATCTCAACGCCAGGGACAATAATTCAGATACAAATTGGACAGATTTTCAGTCCGTTTATTGGAAACGGATTAGTAGGTAGTAAACTGCGAGGGGTATTTAGATAAGGAATACCGACTTAACACTAGTGTTCTCAACGAGCAAATCAGACAAAAGTGAAACTGGTTGTGTGACAATACGATACCTGCCAGCGCTTCTGAAATCACCGTTACGTAGAATGCGCATTAACAGTTGTATGTATCTTAGATGACAGGCACGCTAGACAATGGATGCGCCACCCTACGGGAACAGAATGCAAGTCAACGCTAGGGTGACACCGTGGAAAGAAACCCCACAGTTGTTGACAGTTCGAGTCAATGGAGAACGTGTTTTAATAAAAAAAAAGATTTAAGTGTTTGTGTATAACATAGAGACGCAACGCACGTCTTCAAAATAGTGTGTTTTCTATACTAACAAATACTGTTCCCAGTTAGAACCACGTGCGATGCTTTCTACCTTTGCAATGCGTGTACTGTAGTTACATGTTTGCTCCGCTGGGGAAACGTGTTGTTTCAGATGCATACAGATTGAAGTTGGTTGTACTATTATTTTACCACCTTGGGCATTATTCTCGAAACTTCTTAACTTAAGAACTTCTTAGTCAGAAAATATATCTTTAAATTGTTAAAATTGACATAAGCAGAAACCCAGTTAGGCAAATTCTTAGTACTTTCGAACTTCTTAGGACTGAAGAAGTTTCGAGAATCTGGTTGTGATAGTCGCCGTGCCATGCTTTGATATATGCTATGGTCGATAACTATGCCAACAAACACGGTATCTTTCTTACTGAAAATTACAAAGAATAACGTCTCTAAATAATTTGAAAACAAATAATTAAATACACACGTATTGTTATTATGGCGTTGATTTCACACTTGCTATTGACAAAGGTTATACGGACCAGGGGCCGTATTCTCGAAACGTATTTAGCCCCAAGAAGTTCATAGATACAGTAACTAAGAATTTGCCTAACTGTTTGTATGCTTATGAAAATTGTATAGATACCCTGTCTGACTAAGAAAGTCTTAAGTTAAGAAGTGTCGAGAATGTGGCCCCAGGGGCCGTATTCTCGACACACATTATGTCTTAAGAAGTTCGTAAGTACTAAGCGTTTGCCTAACTGGTTTTCTGATTACTAGTATATCAATTGCATATAGATCTTGTCTGACTAAGCAATTCTTAAGTTAAGAAGTTTCGAGAATACGGCTCCTGTATGTCAGAAATATGCTAGTATTTACATGTAGTCCATTATCGTAAAATTGCTGTCGCTGAAAACGAGTTCCCTCTAAAATAAAAGTAAGTTCCCCTTAAAATAGAATTCTGGATCCGCCTCTGCATCTGTTTCAAAGCGCATCTGTATTACATAAGACCGTCGGCAGTATTGCATCATTATGAATGGCGAGTGTAACACTCGTGGATCGATCGCCTGTAACATGAGGCAATTTACGTCGCCATGGTAATCGAAAACGCGACGTGCAGTTATTCACTGGTGTGTGTTTTACAACACATTCTCAAACCATACGTTAGATTGGAACCACGCGTAGGGGGATGTGAATTATCTGAAAAGAGTATATGGTGTGTTTGTTGTTGATTAACGGTATGAGGACGCGACCAGGTGTGAATAATGCATTCAATGTATAAGTCATGCATTCTTTATGCAGTTACATAATGCGTATTTTGTTTGGCAAATACAAACTTAAATCGCACATAATATAATGTTGTTGGATTAAACAGCCCACACGTACATTGGTCTTTGGAGACTATTGATTACTACTTCCAGTATGCATACATACATGTGCACCTGCCTATGTTAGATGTGTCTAGACTGTTCCCATATTACGATTTTCAAATCGATGTTTATTGAAAAAGCATTCATTGGGGATGTAGTATTCGCGCGTCTTTCATCATACTTCCGCCATGACTAATGATGATCGTAACACTTGGTGTACTCTAGCGGTCCGCCGTATCATCACGCCACCTGTGGGGCTCACGTAAGCAAGCGTACTGTACGTGTCAGCATGTAGATGTTGCAGTAGGTGAAAGTGTGTGAGGGCCGGCGGCGACTATTCCTAGTATTCCCGCACTTTCTGCCACAAACAACCGCCATACCCCGAATACAAGTCAAGAGGAGGTTGATTTAACTACCAATGCTGTCTGGTTTCAATATGGCCCACACTAATGGATTGACATAGTTTAAATAATACCATTTAACGTATGCATTATTTAGTCACGATTTAGTCACATCTGTGTCTACACTGTTTACGATGGGCATGGTGATTTGAAACATCGTATTTACGCAATGGTGGCCTTACGATAGTGCAAGAAGGGACGGACTTTCGCCTTTATTGAACGGAAGTCACGTGTTATGTTAGCAATAACCACATGGTCGTTCTCACACTCGAACAACATAGAGTACGAGTTACTTCCCCTGTTACAATCATAATCTCACGTACATGAATGTTGTGTTGTAACGTGACAGGTCATACTATTAGTGTGGTTAAAAGTTGTTGCATATCTTCGTTGGTCACATGTTCATAATAATTGGAATGTGGAGTAACACTAAATTAGAATGACAAACACAGCTTACTAATTAGTATGCGTTTTAATCAATGCATTACAAATACATCAAACTCAATCTTCTCATGTCTAAATATTCCCTCTTGTCACAATACAAATGTATACATATTAAGTGTGTCCGAGTGCTATCAGTCAATCGCCGGAATTCCTGACGGAAGGTAGCTTCCCAAATCCCTACTCCATGCATGGACTATCTTGATGACTTCCGGGCGGCAATACGCAGTGTCGACGCGTGCACAGAGGTGCCGTTCGTTCTTCTTACTGATATGCATGTAGGGAGTGTAAATCCCGTGTGGGATCATTTCCGGTGACAGACATCCGGTAACACCTAATAGGAGCAAACCGATATGGTTTGAACATGGAACTATAGCTTTGGCAAAAAAAACATATCAATGAACCAATAAAACATAATGTATACCATATATCGCGAACAGTAAAACGATGTTGCGTATAATGCATGCAATGTTTGCTATGAATGGCGTCGTATTTATATGTTGCATTGTAACTGAATCTCGTACCTAAATGTTCCATATTGGTAGTATTTATATTAGGTCAAGGTGACGTCCTAAATATAGCAAATGATAGCTCATTGACATCATCATAGCACTTCATAGCTGACGTTATATCTCGTACTTGAGGATTTGTAACTTTTGAAGTTAGCGCTATAAATTTAAGCATTATTTAAAAAAGCCCCATAAACTATAAATTACCGGTATGATGGTCTATACACAGCCGCATCGTAAATAACGAACACCATATAGTTTAAACCCATGTAACATATATCCCCACCCTAAAAAATAATGATACTACTAAATGTAGAAGACAGTCTATGTTGTATACAGAATCATGGGTTATTATTAATACTCGTTCATGTGTGTAATACATACAGGTAGATTAGTCTGTGTACACACTCTGTTCTCAACTCATATTCCAAATATCTCCCATGAACAAAAGCAAGTCTAGATTTTTTGGAGACCCTGTTCTCAACCAAAGACTCATATTCCAAATCAACAAGCAAGTCTAGATGTTCTGGGGAACAGAGGCTAAAGCTTTTCAGAGGCTCCTTGCATATAATTATTATACATATTATACCCCTCTGTAGAATATTTTTTAAATAATTTACTTTCATCCTCTGAGGATAGTCTAAGAGGTAGAGGTGCACACTTCCTAGTGGCATGTGTCATAGTGTACTGCCAATCATTGATGTAAACTCGTGCTGTGTATGAAGAATAGCAATATTGGCTCCCTCGGACATCTAAACACATAGGCTATTTTATAGCATGAGACAAAGGAGATGACGCTACGATACCATACTATTATCATTTGTGAGGACAGATTAATAGTGTAATGTATATTCTTGTACTTGTAACTACGGTACTCAATTAAGAATGTTTATGCTGGATGATGTTTCACTATGCATTCAATAAATTGTTTGAATTTAATAATCTGCTTGAGACACTTTAAAGATATCAACATTCTCCCATACTAGTATTTGAATTGCAATGTACGTCATAGCATGCTGAATAATCATGGCATGCTCATTACAAGACTTGGACCTCACAGGCTCTAGCAGTCGATAAACCGCAGAGCACCCCAAACCACCGGCTCTCGGTCAAAGGTTTCTGTCTATATGAAGATACTAACGACATCAGCGCAGCAAATAATTATGTACTTAACTAGGGCAGTAGTGTCGTGCTCTATCTCGAGTGTAAGTTATCCCGTGAAATCTACACACACGTCGTTATCAGTGGAGGTAGTATCAGTCAATGACCTTGCGCAAAGCAGCTTGCGTTGTGCTCTGATTGCTTCCGCGTACGGGAGTATACTGTCGCAATACACCTACTTACGGTTCCAGAAAAATGACCCTATAAGGGCATAGCGAAGACGTAAACGAGGCTCTGCAGGTAAACAAAGGCCAGGCACGCCATTTTCCTATTGTTTCACATGTAATTACAAGGTTTTTAAATCTCGTCTTGTCATGAACATAGTAAAGCATAAATTTCTAATTACATGTTTTTGTAAACCGGAAAGCATATAGAATACAAAAATAACAATTGGAAATACACAGTTAATTTATTTAGCGTACAAGAACGGCCTTTGTAA
>JAULBO010012241.1:6963-20723 GCA_032355325.1 Clypeosectus delectus | reverse complement strand
GTGTTGGGGGTTGGTGTTGGGGGTTGGGGTTGGGGGTTGGGGTTGGGGATGGTGGTGTGGGGTGGGGTTGGGGTTTGGGGTGGATATTTGTGGTGGGGGTATGGTGGTTTGGGTTTGGGGGTTGGGAATGGTGGTGTTTGGGTTCTGGAACGTACCACGCCTGACGACAGCATGTTGTTGAGGTACTCGAGGAATCCCTCGTCCTTGATCTCCTGGTCGGTGAAGATGAACGTGATCCCCTTGCCCTGCTGACCGGCCGTACGGTACAGATTCTTCAAGTCTTCCAGCAGGTTCGACACGTTGTACGACCTGCATGCAGACAAACAGACCTTCACAGCAGCTGGGTAGGTACGCGAGCAGATCGGTACAGCTCATGTTACGCAGAATGATTGTTGATGTTCTGATAGTTAAAATACAAGTAATAAACTCGCTACACATTTGTAGTTAATTACAACTTTCGTAAAGGTAAGATCATTCTGTGGAACTGAACACTGATACAGTGCCTGTGGTTGCCTGGTGTATGTTTGTTGATGAGACATTCCAATGGCTGGAACATTATTGTTACTGTAATGATCTCCAATTTCATCCAAATCATTATCATATTTTTCCGAAAAAGAATGCAGTCATTTTGTTGTTAAGGTGAATTATTCAGTGGGGAAAAAAAAATAGTGATGGAGTTTAACCCTGTTTCACCTATCATCAACAATAAAACATCAGATAACCAGAAAGAAAAAAAAGAAAAGAAAAACGAGGTCAAACATTTCTCCCAAGGAAAGGCGTACGTACCTTGACAGTGTAATCTGGAATGTCTTGTACCCGGCAATGAATGATGCCAGTCTGGTAAGGGATTGCTTCCCAGAGCCTCCCACCCCGACCAGAAGGGCGTGGCCCCTGGGGGTGCGAATGATGCGGGAAATCTTCACCAGATGTGTCATGGCGTCCTTGAAGAAGACGAGGTCCATGCCGGCACCGCGGATGCTGTCGTTGTACTGCTGCAGGAAGTACAGCAGGCGCTCCTCCAGGGCCTCAAGCGACGCCACCTACAGGACAAGGGGAGACAATAACAAACAGTCCATATAGCTTTACAGTGGTTCAAGCTATAACCTTCATGTTCATGATCCAATGCCTTAAACCCAGAGCTTTTAAAAAATAAAAATAAATGAATGCAATGTGTTTGAGACACTTTAACCATTGTAGAAACAGAAAGCTATAGTATAGTATAGTATAGTATGCTGGAAGATGGACAACTAACTATAGCATGTTAAAGGTGTAATGGAATACATCGAGTTATATTTTATTTGTACAAAGTTTTGCTGCAGGCTTATGGAAATAACTGACCGCTTCGTATATTTTGGGCATCTCGAAGTCGGCATCGTCTGGTTCATCCCCAGTGGCTTCTGGGGCATCTCTGCAAGAAGGAACAGGACGTTAGTTTACAGAAAGACAACAGGACACATAGTCGTCTTGACAACGGTCGTCTCGACAACGGGAATATTCATGAAGAATTATTTATACGTCTCTTGAATCATCCTTACTGCGTTCCAGTTGTAAAGCATATGGGGTTAAAATTGTTTCATCACAAGAGTGAGGTTACTCAACTTGTCATATTACATCAAATCTTTCTCAGCAGTTTATTAAACTTTGGAGGATAAGTAATAATACTGAATACATTTACCACGGCCCTCTATTTATCCTCTATACACTAATTCATTCTCACTCTCTCTCCTCCCACTCTCTCTCTAAAACCTCACTCTCACTCTATCGATTTCTCTCTCTCTCTCTCTCTCTCTCTACATTTACCACGGCCCTCTGTTTATCCTCTATATACTCATTCATTCCCTCACTCTCCTCCCACTCTCTCTCTCACTCTCTCTCTCTCTCTCTCCCCTCTCTCTCTCTCTGTCTAATGATCACACTCTATGTCTCTCGTTTTGTGCAAATGATTTGCCTATATTTATGCAGTATTAGTTGGTCCACACAAGATAATAACATCTACTTTCATTCTGGCTGTTGTTGTTATTAAGACATTTAGTTTATATATCCTTCAAAAGAAGAAATGCATAGGACGTTCCGAAAAGTCACCCAGCGAAATTCATGTATGGAAGCCTATGTACTGGTGGTATGTGTTTCCAGCGTTTTCGTACATTATGCAACTGTCAGTTGTCCATAATGAAGCCTAGATTGACGTAAACACAACGTAAGATCGCTGTTGAACATTTGGGAATCATCTCAGAGAATCATCTCAAAGAATCATATCAGATAATCATCTCGTAGAATCATCTCAAAGAATAATCTCAAAGAATCATCTCAGAGAATCATCTCAGAGAAGCATCTCAAAGAATCATCTCAGAGAATCATCTCAGAGAATCATCCCCAGAGAATCATCTCAAAGAATCATCTCAAAGAATCATCTCAGAGAATCATCTCAGAGAATCATCTCCATACTGAAGCATCGTCTCCTGTAGCATGAGTTGGCACATGTGTAGTCTCTCATCAAGATTAGATTTGTATTTAATGTAGCCGTGTGTAACACATAAAGCTCCTACTGGTCTTGGCCAGAGGGGTCAACCCCTTTTTGGCAAAGTCATCTCAGTAGAGTATTGGTCCCATATCCAGGCAACCAAGGTTCGAAACATGGGATCGACATGATCTCCGTTACATAAATAACGCTTCTTTTAACCTCATAGAAACATTCTATGCATTTCTTTTTTTTGGGTAGTATATACATGTATATAGTTATCAACAAATGTTATTTTTGTTATTTGTTATTCCACGGTGTCCTACGTGCAAGCAGATACATATCGATATATGTTTACAATGATATACTAGTATGATGTCACGTCCATATGATGATCACAACAATGAGTGCAGGATAGAAACATCATTCGAACTGACAACACCAATTGCAATCATATTAAATAAACTTTGCCACTTCTATAATATAACAAGACAGACGAAATTTGGAAACATTATCAAACATTTTGTGGGATGTGTGGAATATTTACTCATTTCACTTTGTTGCATTTTTTTTACGCTTGAAGGATAATATTAGTTACACCATTAACTCCCTCCCTGCTGGAATTATCACAAGGCATCTCCAGTTGCCCACAGCAGGGAGAAGGTTAAAAGTAAAATATGCAAATAAGTGGGAGGAAATATTGCCTCTTCTAGTAGAGTTTGTAGAAAAATCGCTGGACAACATTAAAGCTAAAACACTCCAAACAATAATAGCTTTAAAACGAAGCCTAAATGTTTCAAACAAAAGCATGGTTAGGCTCGTATAGCAAGAAGTTTTTAAACAAGCAATGCCACGTCCATTTTTGTTAAGTACAAATTTCAAATATCGGTTCTGTAATGATATGGTTTTACATTGTAGAATCTTTAAAATGCTGTGGTTGAGATTAATTTGAATAGTTAAAACAAGCAATGAGGTAATTAAAGCACACAAAAATCACCCATTGTACGAATGTCAGACTGAAACTTGTGTACAAAATCTGTATGGTTATGATGTTCACATTAGGCATATTTATTTGTTTTGTTATTTATCAACACATCAAATCAGTTAGATCATGCGAGAGAAAAATTAGATTGTATTTTTGGTCATCAAAAGATCGTTAACGTGATCACAACACAGAAAACCAAACGGAGATTTAATTTGAGGTATTAAATGTTGTTTTCTTCCCTAAGAGCACAGGAATATTACCATTGAGATCGATTAGCTTTATGTGAATTCGGTATACGTTTGAGAACTTAATATAAACCAAGACAAAAATATTGAAGTAACCATGACATTCACCTCATAAAATCAGTGAACCATTCAGTTGATGCCACACAGTCCTGAATTTCATCTGACATTTCAGCCTCAGACACGACACGCTTCACGGTTTTTCCAAACCAGTGATAGTCGTCTGGATTGACAAATCTAAACACGAAGCACGAGAAAATGACAAAATAAACACGGTTAGGGCGAAAACACTGAAAGTGAGGCACAGGCTCTGTCACAACAATGCAATGGATTGAAAGACGTACTGTCAAATAATATGAGAAATATTTGTAAAATATATAGAAAATATTATTAGTTAAATTAATTAAGGATCAAGGAGGTGATTTAAGTTTCAATTTAATAAAACAAATATAATTTAATTTTTTTTTTTTTTTTAATTTAGACAAAATTCGCAGTTTCAATCTTTGCACTGACTGTGAGACAGACTCAGTCTCTCATACACCAAGGTTGAGCCTATACACTGCATGTGTATCTCTATCTCCAGCTACACTACCAAGCCCACTTGTGCGTTGAAGCTGATGAACAGTGCAGGGGGTGGAGGAACCGGGCGTGACCCGACCCATGTTGTTCTGTACCTCACGAAATCTACAAAATACTCTGTGCTTTCGACCATCGGGCCGTACTTCTCCCCAAGATCCTCGTTGGCCACGCGAGACATCGTCTTTAAAAACCAGGCCATATCCTCCATTCCTGTGAATCTTTAGTTCAAACACATACAATAAGCTGAGAACAAAATACAGCTACATGTTTTACAAAATAAATATTTCAGTTTACATCATACGAAATTACAAATGTGAAGAAAATAAATCCAAAAAATGTTTTTAAAATATCTGTAAAATAATAAAGTTCATAATACCCGGTAATTTCAAAGGATATATTTACAAAATCCATAGGTCGTAACGATATGATGCACAACTTTTGGACCTTGACCTTGACCTCCAGTGACCTGTGACCCATTACCTGTCTGAGATGACCCTGGAACATTCATGCTTCCACAGTGCCATGAC
Source organism: Clypeosectus delectus (assembly GCA_032355325.1). Taxonomy (NCBI): domain Eukaryota; kingdom Metazoa; phylum Mollusca; class Gastropoda; order Lepetellida; family Lepetodrilidae; genus Clypeosectus; species Clypeosectus delectus. The sequence continues at coordinate 15,932 of JAULBO010012241.1, read as the reverse complement.
CAGTGGCTCCTTTTTGATGGTTTCTGAAGACGTGTTCAACATTCCCTGCCAGATTCGGGACAAATCTCGCAAATTGAAGATGTAGTGAAACTTGGCTGGGGTCGGCAACATTTTGATCTGGAAAGTTTCCAATTCCGAGCCATCAATTCACAGTACAAGTGATTAAATAAAATTCTTTTTATTACCATTTCTTGTTATTTATAAAAAAAAGTCAACATGTCTATTGCAATATGCGCTAATATGAACTTCAGACCTTTACTAAACATACGTGCAGTATAATTTGACCTTGCATTAAATAATGACCTTGAACTTTGACCTTCCAACGTGACCACACTACTGACCTTGGTGAGCTGCCAGAGCCGTCTGGTGATGGGGACGAGTTTGGCGACGAGGTTCTGCACTTCCTGGTTGAATCCACGCTCCTTGCAGAAATGTCCGCAACCGATCACCCTGAAGATCTTGTCGATGGACGGGTTTGACGGCAGAGTGCAGTTGAAGATGGCGAACTGACGCTTGAGACGCTGGGGAATGTCGTTACGTCCGCCTCCAGGCTGGATCATGGCCGCCAGGAACTGGAATCGGATTGACATTAAAGGAGATTTTGAAGTGTAAGATACTGGGGACCCATTTCCTGAAGCCTATGTATCTGCTGGGAGTTCTCAGTGCTCTGTAGATCTATGTATTTCTCTGATTGTTATGCAAGCGCTGTGGACTCTTCTTGGATACGAGAGCTTCATAAAAGTGTAGCCTGGTCATGAGACGGTATTCCGGTACATAGATTTCCATTATGGAGACCTAGCCATAAACATGTATTTCTTGGTAAAATACTGAATTGGAATTTAATGAAATATTGCCTTACACTTACAGTGTGAAGGCAATAGTATTAATCCCATTACAGTATCCTGTGTACAATATATATAATAATAACTAGCATTAATCTATTGTAGCGATGTTAGAAACTGTTTGAACTCAACCTATGCGAAACTACCATAAATCTCAATCTCTCTGCATATACCTGCCCATCTACACATCTTTCAACACACCTCGACATCCACACCTCTCTCACTCTACACACCTCCACATCTACACCTCTCTATTACACACCTGCACATCCACGATGTTGGTAAAATCTCCAGGTTTCTCGAGATTGTAGAAGCCACTCGTCTCCATCAGTTGTCGCACGATCTCATTGGCTACCTGGTCGCCCCACTCATTGATGACTGGCATGTTGATGTCATCTATGAACACCGTCATCCTTTTCCCAGCCGGTGGGCCGTATGTGCTGCCCACGCGCTTGTCCACGTAGCTCTCGATCGTCCTCTGTAACACACGTTTGTCAAGTTCAACACTGATTGGTCAAGAATTACTAATTTGCATACATTTCCTCCAGTAGCCAAAGACTCTACCACTGTGATGTCATCACACCGACTGTCACCACCGTCATAACAATGCTATGATGTCACAGTGCAAATGCAAATCGGCAAATTCAGCCATTTTTCTTCTTGATATTGGGTGATAACTAGAACCTCAACCTCGTATCTGTTGATATGAATGTTATCAATGGGTGAGATCCTCTATACCAGTATCTCACCTGGAACATGTACGGAGTGGTGGCAGAGGAGAAGTTGAGGGACTGTCCGACGTGGACCTCCGGGTTGTAGTGGAGGAAGTAGTTGTTGATCATCACTGTTTTTGCCGTCCCCTGCTCTCCAATCAGCAGCACTGCCTTGCCCTGTGATAAACCGTTGTGGTTTAAAGCCGCTTTCAAGAACATGCTCATATCACGGCTTGTATGTAGTTCATGCATGCATGCATGTATGTGTGTATTTTTAAGCTTAATGTGATATGTATTCAAGACTGTATAAATGCCGAATTAACTATTATTATTATTATTATTATTATTATAAAGACTGCAAAGGATAAATGTTTCATCAAACGCTAGATGGCAATGAGATTTATTTATACAGTAAACAAGTTTGCAATGTCTATAGAGTCCACCATCTGAGTCAATTTGTAAAATAAAGGTATTATTATTACCAGAGTGTCTTTAGATATCGTCATGATTTTGCATTTGCTATATGCAAATGTATTACGTGAATCTTCACAAATGCATACTTGCATTGTTGGGGCATGTGTATTTCTGGTCAACTTCCGACGTGGCCGATTTCGGCAGACCGGACCCACCTAGGGTCGCATGTGTGTCAGCTTCCGCCTTGTACAGGGTGGCACTTGGATTGTCAGTATATGAGTTTATATATTTATGTGTGTGTGTGTGTGTGTGTGTGTGTGTGTGTGTGTGAGTGAGTGTGTCGTCGTCAAGACAACATCGTCATCAGTAACCACACAGCGTCGCAGTGACGGAGCGCCGACGGGCGTCATCGTACCTGTTTGGCGAGGGTGTCGATGAGGAACTCTGTGCGGACGTTGTCCACCATGGGGACGAGGATGTTGCCGTACTCGGGGTTGTGGTCCGTCGGGTACACGTAGTCCTTCACCTTGCTGTTCCAGTGCACCCACTCGCCTGCAACAACACAAACATCGCCAACGCAATTATTACGCCATGTCTTATTTTTCATATTAACAAAAAATAATTGTAATTTAGTAATTTTTTAGAGGGTGTACGGTCAGTGGAGATGGACGATCGACACACCAGACCGATTCATGTGGACGTCAAAATTAAAATTAAAATTCTTTACTCTTAGCCTGCGTTGGTTTTCATGATTTCTTGAAATTTGGGTGACCGAGACTTGATGATACTCCCCAGGGAGTTAAGAGAGAATCTGATTTATTCATTGACCAGGGTAGTAATGTTGACGCCCGTGAGCAACGACAGCTGGATATCAGGCATTTTATACAAAATAAACATTATATTGTTGTTGTTGATTGGGGTTTCAAGCCGCTTCCAAGAACGGGCTCATATCATGGTTTGTACGTAGCGTATGCTTGTGTGTATGTGCTTTCGCTAGTCTGGGAATTTCACCAGTCTTTATACTGCTAGTTCACCAGTCCATGCTTTACAGCTTTAATGCTGAGCGCCAAGAAGGGGAACAACATCTTTTGGTATGAGGGGAACAACATCTTTTGGTATGACGTGGGCCTGGGATTTGAACCCATGACCTTCTCCCGGCCGACGCTCTAACCACTAAGCCACGGAAGTGGTAATTGACTTTATAATTATTTCTTATAATATTATATATGCATTACAGAACTACGGCTACAGTGAGTGAATTGATGCTTAACGTCGCAGCGAGCATCTTTCACTCATAAGCGACGACTACGGCTATAGAGCGACGCTGTCCCAACGCTATCCCGATGCTGTCCCGACGTGGCGGCTCACCGTTGCTCTCCACCATGTAGTCGAACATGGTGTAGTCGGAGTCGGAGGGGATGTCGGGCAGGTTGAGGTTGATCTCCTCGTGGTTCCGGAGCCACTCCTGCATGCGGTGCCGGTCGTCCAGCTCCAGCAGCGCCCCGATGCTCCACATCAGCGTGAACACGTACAGCTTCTCGTAGTGGTCCCGCGACAGCTGCACGCCCTCCTTGTCGTCCTTCGTCGGGATCAGCCCCGACAGCAACTTCGTGCACTGTGAGCCGAGGTGTAGGTGTGGGTGTCAGTTATAGATACTTATTGCTATAGCTACTAATATGCTTATGATGATGGTGTCTATTATTACTACTACACTTTTTATTATTATTATTAATATGATGATGGAGATGATGACAATGATGATTATTATGATTATATTATTATCATGATGATGATGATTATGATTAGTAGAAGGAATATTATTTTATATTATCATTATTATTATTACTAGTACCGGTAGTAGTAGTCTATTCATCATTGATGGTGAATATTATTATTAATAATAGTATAACATTGATGATGGTGATTATTATTATTATTACTATATTATTTTATTTTTTATTAATAATAATTATATTACAAATATAACATTGATGATAGTGGTGATTATTATTATTATTACAATATTATTATTATTTTGATTAATAATAATTTGATTAATAATATAACATTGATGATGGTGATTATTATTATTATTATTTTGATTAATAATAATAATGTTTAATTATTAGTATTACAATAATGATGATGATAACGAATATTTGCAGGATACTGTCAAATTCTTGCTGAAGGCTGAAACGCCATCAACTAGACTAGAGGAGAATGACATCACAACAAACAAAAAACATTAAAATATGTATGAAAATATGGATGTTCCAAATATTTTCTGTTAATAAAAGGGGATATCACTCTCGGACGACAGCCAATACCTGGTCTATGATGAACGCCTCTAGTGTGTCGATCTTGAAGAAGAGGCTCTGGATGGCATAGCGATACAGCGGAGCAAAGGAGTTCTCGAACAGCGTCAGAATGATGTCATGTTCGTAGGCGGGTCGGTTGTTTAGCCAGCCCTGAAAACACGCCAGTCGAGGAATGCAGTCACAATTCTGGTGTCAACTTTATAATCGCAAGACTAATTAATTCATTTGGAAAAATAAATAAAAAATTAGATGGCATGCTGTACATGTATGGGACCAGTGGTAAAAATTTCGTTTGAGAAATAATCGACCATTTACAAGATTGATTTGTTGCTTAACATCGCTGCGAGAATATTTCACTCAACTGCGACGATCCATTTTATTCATACAATATATAATACTAACACAAGCATGAAATACTTAAAATAATTTCTTGAAATATTCAAACTTTAAGAATTAAAAATATCAAACATACATTTTCATGGCTGTTATGAAGTTTTGAGATATATTTTAAAAGGTTTCATAATAAACACAAATAAAAGACCGGGATACCTCGAGGATTGGACGCCACTGTAGCCCTGAGCTGCTCATGTACACCATTCCGTTCCGCGACACGGTGGCTGGGGACGCGTTGTCGATGTTGTGCGGCTCGAAGATGATCTTGCAGTTGGTTGCCATGGGGATTCGGTCACCGTTGGCCAAGGTCAAGGTCTTGTTATCGTCCAGCACAGAGTTGAGGTTCTCGATCCAGATGGCATCAACAGGTCCGTCGAGAACAAGCCAGATGTGCTCTCCTGTCACGAAAGATGCAAATGGTGAATAGAAAATGCATCACTTCCTATTAGACATCTTTTTATGCCAGTGAACCCAAGATGACAGATAGTTCAATTAATTAAACATGAAGGGCAATGACTCATGAGTACGGTAATGGATCTGATAAATATCTCAATTAAAAAATAAATAAAAAATACTAGTAGTTCAATTAATTAAACATTGAGGTTAATATCACATGAGTATGGTAATGATCTAAACAGCTATAATAAAAAAATAGAAAAAAAACATTAAAAAAAAATAAAAATTAAAAAGATTTTTCTTTTATTAATTTTCAACCTTTCTTGACCCGCGTGGTTCTCCTCCAGAGCGTGGAGAAGATGCCATCGGTCCAGTCGTTGGTGGCGACATCGAGGCGTCCGAACATCTGCGGCGCGGTGATGGCCTTTGGATTCATCCTCCACTCCCTGTGTGGCTCCCCACACTCGGCCATTGCCTTCATCAGCATGTGGATACAGCAAGTCTTGCCCGCGCCACTCGGACCCAGGGCCATCATCCCGTGACGCACTCTCTGAGTCTCGAACAGCTGCCAACAACATGTCATTTCATTCACTGATTGTTGTGGTTAATTGCTTCATTTTTTAAAAAAGATCTACCGTATCTACGTTTGGCTCCAGAATACGATCCCCTATCACTGCACTACAACCCGAACAATTGCTTTCCATTAAAGATTAATAGTATATCTTGCGAGAAACATAGCAATGACAAGTCGGTTCTGTGTATGTGTCTCTAGTGTCGATAGAAGTCATCCTCACCTGAACCAGCTTGAGTGTCCAGGCCGGGTGGTTGACCAATTTCGCTTCGTCCACATTTTTCATGATGGCCGCCTCGAGCTCGGGGTAACCAGCCTTGTCCAATGAAATTCCAGGGAACAGATCGTTGATGAGCGACAGGAAGAGAGGTTCGTCCTGGTCGACAAGTTTCGACAGGTTCATGTCGCGCAGCACTCGCATCACGATCGTCTGCTCCGTGACGTCTGCCGCCGCGATTCGCTTCACGGTTCCCAGAGTCCTCAGCACCGACAGGATGTTCCTCAGACCGAAGTCGTAGTGAACCTGAAACGGACGCCATCTTGTACAGACAACTTAGTCGTTGACATACTGGGATAAGTTCAATTGAGAACAGTCTCGGAAGGATATGTTCTCAGATTAAGGCTCGTCAGTTTGCAGCAGGATCAAACCTGCATCACCTGGAGAGCCTAGTGTTGTAGTAAACCTGTGATCTTCCGGCTGTTACTAACAAACTAAGGATGATAACTGCACAATCCAAACTGGCTATTTTCTGATAAGAGGTTTCAATTAAAATGGGTTGGTTCCAGCAGGACTGGTTACATTATGCAGAAGAAATTTCCATTTATTTTCTATTTATATGAGATAGTAACATAATTAAGCACTGCATTTTTCTCTACCACAGTAATTTGGAGTCAATTTGAATCCTGAGGATTAAAGTGTCGCGGTGTGAGCGCAACACTCTACCGACTTGGCCAAAGGGGTCACCCCTCTGGCCGAGACCAGTAGGAGCATCTTATATCACACACATAAGCATGGCTTGAGTGGTACATGGTAATAATTGAAGAACTACGGTAACCAGTATTTTATTACTAAGTATCAAACATGAAACGCCGACTTGCATGTTTATACTCGAGGCTGACGAGTGTGCTCCTTACCTGCTTGGTGAGCTGCTCCTCGCACAGCTTGTAGAGAGTGTAGAACTTGCGTGCCAGGACGATGTTGTCCATGAAGCCGACCGCGGCCAGCTTCACGCGGATGATGATCTGTCGGTCCGGAACCATCATGGCCACCGTTCGGAAGTTGATTTTCAAGTTCTCAGGCAGCTCCTGACGTCCGGCGTATCCAGGGTTCTGGGGAACGGAAAACAAACCATAATGTCCTGTCCTCTAGTTCGGTGGTTTCAGTCAATATTTTACTAAATTCAATAATGGAGAAAACGAAGCTGAATGGCTACGAGAAATAGCGGTGGAAACCCGTGAGCGGGGGAGGAATAATTGTTTATCGTAAATTCTGGGGTGTAGTGGCCGGCATGGCTGGAATGCAGTTGTTTACAGACAAGGGAGATAACTATTAATGCTAAAATGGCTACGTATTGTAGGAGGCAGGCGAGAGGTAATAACCGACTTGGGTAATAATAATAATAATAATAATAATAATAATAATAATAATGCATGCACTACAAGTATAGATCATGTAACTCCACACCATATAAGGGTCATGCTCAAAGCTTTGACATTATTACCCCGGGTAATGGATAATATGAGCCACGTCAACTCCCTTGGGAGTATACAATCCACGCTGCCAGGTTCTAGAAGATTAACATACATGTCACCATGTCGTCCTACCAGGTAGGATTCACCCATCTCCGTGGGATGTCCATGGATAAAAGGAAATAGACAATCTGATACTCCTCAAAAGAAGACGCCATAATTCAGAAATTTGATAATTTGATACGTTTCTGTTGTTATTTATTGGGGTTTAAAGACGCTCATATGATGGCTTGATACGTTTCTGTAAACGTTTCTGTAAACGTATCGCAACGTACCATGGTCAGGAAGATTCCGTACTCCGGGTTCATGTGTACGTTGTCTCCGTCGGTGAAGATGAAGTTCTTCTTGCGCTCCTTCTTGCAGGCGAGGACGATGGCGATCTGTTGAGCCGCCACGGAAAGCACGGGGAGATCTATACGGTTGAACTCGTCGAAGCACCCCCACGACCCGGACTGTGCCAAACCTACAATGTCAATGCCCCGTTGGCATCCATTATTACCAAGGTCATACATATAGCAAGGTCAGATTTTGAAATACATAAATAATAATGGAAATTTATGAGAATTAGACATATATCCTCGTACAATGCAATCTTTCTTTGGCAGGTTGAGTGCTCCAACATGAATAATGCATTTTAATAACTTTTGTGGCCACCCTTCAGCCAGATTTGGAAGTTCTACCCACCTTTGAAGATACGTCCGAGTCCTCTGAAGTCCATCTGGTCCGAGCAGTTGAAGACGACCACGTACTTGCCGAGGCATCGGCCCATGTCCTTGACCGTCTCTGTCTTGCCCGTCCCAGCAGGCCCTGCCGGAGCCCCGCCCATGGACATTCCTAGGGCCTGAGCCAGGGTGATGTAGCATCTGCAGAGATAGGAACCGTGTGACTTCCTCGGGAATGAACCATAGCATAGATGGCATATATAGCACCATGACACACTACTCGGGAATCAACCATAGCATAGATGGCATATAGAGCACCATGACACACTACTCGGGAATCAACCATAGCATAGATGGCATATAGAGCACAGTGTCACACTACTCGGGAATCAACCATAGCATAGATGGCATATAGAGCACAGTGACACACTACTCGGGAATCAACCATAGCATAGATGGCATATAGAGCACAGTGACACAATACTCGGGAATCAACCATAGCATAGATGGCACATAGAGCACCGTGACACACTACTCCGGAATCAAGCATAGCATAGATGGCATATAGAGCACTGTGACACACTACTCCGGAATCAACCATAGCATAGATGGCATACAGAGTACAGTGAAACACTACTCGGGAATCAACCATAGCATAGATGGCATATAGAGCACCGTGACACACTATACTCGGGAATCAACCATAGCATAGATGGCATATAGAGCACAGTGTCACACTACTTGGGAATCAACCATAGCATAGATGGCATATAGAGCAGTGACACACTACTAGGGAATCAACCATAGCATAGATGGCATATAGAGTACAGTGAAACACTACTAGGGTCACTGTAAAGAAAATAATCGCGGACATTGTTCAACAAAATACAATGCTAAAATCAGAAGGGATT
>JAULBO010012130.1:0-12399 GCA_032355325.1 Clypeosectus delectus | reverse complement strand
CACACACACACATACACGCACACACGCACGCACACACACGCACACACACTGATACGTTTACATGTACCCCACTAGTGAAAGTAAAAGCACAGAATACGAGTAGCTGACTATAGTATATTTTATGTATGCATCTCTTACATACATACTGTACCTATGTGTGTACTTACCCGGCATACAAGCCCCGAGGGTACTAACACATTTTGAGTACGATTTCATGCTCAGACTCGGATATTATAATAGAGTTGTGAACACAACCTGGAGTAGAACATGGAATCGTACAGTGTAATAACCTCGGAGCCTGTGCTCTGTTGGAAATGGATATCCACTGATGTTAAGTATCACGATTTACTAGTATGTCATAATGGTTCAACCATTACTATAGTGTAATATTAATTTTTTTATAATCGTATAATGTTTGCAATAATAAACAACAGTACACATATATCCTTCGATCTAGTTTATTTGGCATTCATGGTTTATCAACTTGCATTCGTTTGAAGACTGCATGTACATGCAACACAGAAAGTGGTTCTTAATCGAGAACATTGAAGCAGCTATTTTCATTGCAACTGATAACACCAATCCATCCACCGACATAGTTAACGCCATTAAAGCGAGAGAGATGGTCATAGAGAAAATGTTGGAAGCTAAGCATAGTAATAATAATAATAATAATAATAATAATAATGGTGCATTGCATGGCCTTCAATATACCAGGGTGCGTATCATTTACCTACTCAACTCCGTAGGGATCATAGAATACGTACTGCAACTTAAATCTATGGAAGACTTAGTACTATCCACATAACCATCACATTATAGCGTACATATATAGGCCGATACACCCCGCGGACTGTCAACTCGAAGTAGAGTCCCTTCTAAATAATTATCCTGTTCGACTTGATAAATATATTCGGCAATAATTGCCAATACCTTACATTCTCGTAGGTCCCTAGTAGCCGATTTCCTAAAGGTATGTATGCAATTCTTATACATGTACAGTTTTGTAAAAAAGGAATACTACAGACAGATACAGACATTGCTGTTTTATCCATCCGAATAAATGTACAGAGAACGGTATGCACTGAATGTCATAGTTCAAAGAGAAACACACAGAGTGAAATATGTATGATTAGTAACGTCAGTTGTATCCATTTACGCAAACAGAAGTCGTACAACCAGAACTGTTTTCGACACTTTTCGTTGATACTAGTGATCACTAATAGAAAACAAATTGTCCCTGGAAAATGTTTCAGAGAATGCTATCCGGAATCAATCACGTTGAACTTGCAACGTTTGAAATAGCGGCGCAATGCACATGGCCATATTCCTTAGTTGAATTGAAAATGTATAGGTGATAGGCTAGACAATAGTACCGACAAATCTACAGTGACACATATGTACCAATGCAATTACCTTTGACCTTTGATAATACAAGATAAATGGGAACAAAACTAACAAGTATTATTTGTTTGGAAATAGCATTTGGACTACTAGTAGTGTATTTAAACTTACACTTGAGCTACTATCCGAGACAATGGTCGTTAGTGTTTGTGGAACGTGAATGGAAGGAGTGTAATATATGAGTTGGTTGGAATAGGATTGAGACCCTTTAAACGCATACTATCACATATTGCTCACCTAGTTAATAGTCAAACGAATTTATATCTGAGACTGCTTACGTGTGGTGTGTCCAGCCAGAAGTTGTTACTAATGCACATATTCCCCAACACTCGTTAGTTATCAATAATAGTATGTTCATAATGTGTATGAATGAGAGGTATGTAGCTCTAATTACTAGTATATTGTCTTCGGGACATCTCTGTATGACTAGCATGACTATTTTGACCGTGTTCAATTGTTAGAGTTATCCCCCTTAGTAAAATACACTAGACATACAATTGAGATAGTACAGGTTTTACCCGCAAATGTAAACTTGCAATGGAATGTTACACATCCTACAGTGGTAGAAATGTGTGTTGAGGTACAAAAGCGAGTATAATGCTGTGTGCATGTAGTTTGTATTATACATTCCAATTCGTTCCAAAACGACAACTTAATCGGTGATAGTATGCCTGGATTAGGTAGGAACTAACAATGGAGTGTATCATTGTTTTAGCCCGGTGTGTCGACAAGAACAATGTCCAACACATGCATTCATCGTTGACACAAATGAAGGCCTGCTACAATGTAGGAGACTATAAGTGCATATAGCTGTGCACATGCATGAGCTATTGAGAAGACATATAGAGAATATCAACCAAGTGTCTTGGAATATCAAATATATCAACACCAGTCATGAAATATATTAAATCCGAGGAGTTAATAACTTTCATCGACGAGTGTTGATGTGTTTGGTATTCCACGACACGAGATTGATATTATATTTATCACCCAGTATCATTTGTAAGACATTTAATAATAACAAATGAATGCACATTCTCTAAAATATGTTACAGTGAAGCTGCTGCTGCATTTGCACTGTGATATCATAGCAATGTGGTCACAATGATGGTTATGCCATCACAATGCATGCAGTTGGGTCAAGCGACTGTACTACTGACACTACAATGGTAGAACAATGACATAGGTCAAGCGATATCATTCTACAGTATGATATCTCAATGATAAAACAATCAAATAACCCACTATAACTGGGTCAATCGATACACAGCCGTTATTTGAAAGCGGGATCTGCTGCGAAAACACTGTATTGAGTGATAGATGTAATTGTGCAACTGTTAAGGTGTGTGGGCGGATACAGCCCCTTGATACCACGAGTATCACCATCGTGGCGGTACATGATTGTGATTGTATCATTGAATATAATACGCATGCCACGAAGCATTTGGCTGCTACCTGAACTCAAACATCCAACGTAATTTACAAACATGTCGTACTTACATATATGTACAGATAATTAAGCATATTGATATGCGCATACACGTGCGAGCACGAGACAATGCGTAAAATGTATCACAGTTATAATGAGCTATTTTAATCAACCGCATCGATTATCGCATTATGTTGTATCGATACCTACCGATAACCTATAATAGCCCTACGAATGACAGCGATACACATAGCTACACTGTAGCCACACATGTACTTTCACGTAATATTATTAGTTGTCGACCGGTCTCGAGGGGTATATGGGTTGATGTACCGTCTATTTGGGTTTATGTAACCCGACACCGCGGCGAAGGGTACATACACCCACATAGACGGTACATCAACCCATATACCCCCGATGAACCCGTTGACAACGAATTTATCTTACCGAACACCAATTTTCATTCACATAACTAATATATTTTAAAAAATCGGTATTTGCAGCTAGGCAGTCATTCAGACAGTATGCTGGTTCTATGGTATGTGCATTTAATTACACTGACGGTCAATGTTAAATTCGTATGACGTAATGTTTGTGACGTAACTAGTTAAACATGGCTCCCGATAACTGCTAAGCTCAGGCGTAGCACAACAACAAGGAAAAACTAGTCAAAATATAGTCCCGTCTGCAACGGGGAACACTGAAAATAATTGCCCTTGCCTCAGCCAATCAAAATCCGACATTCTTATGTGAGGTAAGTTAATAAATGGTGTATCCAATTTCAATATAAGCAGTACCGTGTGTGTGTGTGTGTGTGTGTGTGTGTGTGTGTGTGTGCGTGTGTGTGTGTGTGTGTGTGTGTGTGTATGTGCGTACATAATGATACTGGTATGTATATATAATTTGGTAAAGAACCATACATTAGAACATAGCGATTATTCATTGTAAATACGTTACACATAGTGAGTAAGATTACATTATTTACGTTTACTTTCAATTACGACAGCATAGTATGCACTCTCCGGTAAAAATGGAAGAAATAAATATAATTCATTCATTCATAGTGTGTTTCCTCGTACACGAATCAATACTAAGATGGGTGTGGCATGCTATGCCTATATACGTTAAGACGATCCCCACGATATCATAATTATAAAGTCTTCCCGACCTCAGGGAAGACACGATTTAGCCTGACCAAACTAACAGAGCTAGTAAACAGATGTGTTGTACGTATTCAATAGTGATGTGTTTGGCCATTTCCCATTAACTACTATGCGTGGTCTTAAGCATCCGTTTACGGTACCTGCATGTATGTAAATGGAGCATGCATTTATGTACCATCCGTATATTGTTCGAGACATATATTCTGTATAGTGATTATATGTATAATTGCAGTTACCAAACTTACTATTTGAATGTATATAGTTACTCATGCTAGTTATTGTTCATGATCTGCTCTCATGGTGAAGTAGGAATACATTGATGAACGTTAGCGATATGACGAGAATACATAATGTACAGAGTGAAGACATGATATGGAAAACAGTATGGTAGAATGAATTTGCATATGCAGTAGCATTGCGTGAGTTAATAACTTCCTCACAACAATTTTCAGCTAGCTGGTGAGCTCAGTCTGTTCATATTGCACTTTCCCTCTCATATTCATTATGTAGCAGTTTTATTAGTTCATCCTTTATTTTTTCAGCTTCTGATGACTCATCCTTATTGTCCCAATTTCCTTGTCGCCGCCTTGAGTAAGGTTCAGTTGTGCCTTCTGAATGCACTTCTTCAGCCTCGTTCCCAGCAGTGATTGCACGAACTTCCGGCTGACACTCCGCCTCAAACTTCCAGGCACAGTTAATGTCCTTTTCACGTCGCACATTCCTAAGGAAACAGATGAAAATGTGTATAATAATAATAATACGAATAATAATAATAATACACTATAGTGTTTGCTACATGGTGCCCATAGCGCTCTCTTATCAATCAGCGAAATACGAAGAATACATCCTATTACTGGATACGAGTGCTTCATGCCAGCGTTTCCTGGAGGCAGGCAGAGGTGCGGATGAATATTTAGTGTGTGTGGGGGGTGGGGGGTGGGGGGGGGGGGAGGGGGTGGGTGCGCGCGCGCGCGTGTGTGTGTGTGTGTTGAACTACATGTATATTGTTGTAGCATCCCGAGGTGGAATGTGTTATGATTAGAAAAAGTCCCTGCAGCATTACATGTTTACTTTCCGTTAAGATCCGTTACATTAACATCACGGCTTGTCAACATTCTTAGCGATGGATATTGCAGTAAACATGCGAGCACCGGCTGAGCACGGACGAACAAGGGGTGATAACTGCATTGCCAAGGATCAGAAAAAAAACATCCTTTCCAGACCACGTCGGAAACGTAAATATCAAATTGATTAATACAGGATCGGTCCGGTCAATACAACGAATGCAGTAGTTTAAAGGAAGCGATGCAGACATCGAAATCCATCACCACCCATATACTATATAATTATATCCTCACGTGGAACTGTTATGCATGGCCATGGAGGTAACTAAACCTGTAGCTGTACGCATGGCCTCAACTATATATAATGCCCTAACCAATCTAAGCCATCAGAACAGAACCGTTCACTCCCTCCCAGCCCCAGTATACCCTTCCTTGACCCCCCTGTGGAAGAACGCGGTGTAAGTACGGTGCTCACATGAGCATATTCTGCAGGGTGTGAACAGAACAGCACCTTTCAATCCCTCCCAGCCCCAGTATACCCTTCCTTGACCCCCCTGTGGAAGGACGCGGTGTAAGTACGGTGCTCACATGAGCATATTCTGCAGGGTGTCCACTTTGTCCAAGGCGAGGTCCAGTTCGTGTCGCACTGTCCAATACTGAGCCTGGCACACTCTGTCTCGACACCGGTGTCGTCTGTGGATGTCGACAGCCTCAGCTACCGACTGCTGGAACGTCAAGGACTTCCCCATGCTCTGGAAATGTGAACGTGCATTAGAAACCTGACCCAGTGGCCGACCTGACCGATGTGTACTATAGTATTAGTGCATTATTCTATATTGGACTTTGTTGTGTATGAATATTGTGTATGCAGGATCAAATAATTTTGGTTATGCAGATGCATGTATGACGAACTCATACATGTATATGATGAAAAATAACTATTTTTCTAAAGAAAACAATGAATTCAAGTTGAAGTAAATTGCATGGAAAACGACTGAAATATAAAACGGGTACACGTTTAAATGCAAAGCAAATGTAAAACAGAATGAACACTCACAAGGCTAATAAGGGAACAACAACCACGCTTGTCCCACTGCTCGAGTTTACGTCGTCCGAAGCGGAAGTACATGTGTTCCATCAACATTATCAGCGCGCCGAGTCCAATGCCTCCCGCCAGGAATATGAAGGCACTGGTGAAGTTCCTGATGCCCAGCGTCGAGCTCTTGGCTCCTTGTCCGAAACCCGAGTGAGATCCTTTCTTTTTATTCAGGTGGCACGCGCCGGCCAGCCAGAATTTCTGTAGCCTCTCCATCTCACCTGATCGGGGGGAAATGGGGCATTAGTGCGATTGAATAGCAATACACTATGATAAATACATAGAGATTATTAATTTATTACCCGACTGTCTTCAGATATCGTCAATATCCTGCATTTGGGATAAGCATTGCATTATGCGAGCCTTTGGCGAGCATAATACATAGTGCTTATCCCCAAACCAGGATATGGACGATGTCTTTATCATGCAATGTCAATCTTAATCTACTGTAATAACATTAATTTATATCGGAACAAACTTGCAGCGGAATGTCTGCGGTAGACTGAATGAAATTGAGCATGCTGCTGTCAGTCAAATGTCATTACTCCACGGAGGATGCGACTGTACCCGAGTTAGCCACGCCCAACGGATAAACTCTGACGGATATCGAAAACATATGTAGGCTGTATTATGCCTAGATCTTGACTCATTGCATGATAAAGTAAACTATGCTAGAAGCGAGACTGTCTCCGACTAGTGAAATTGTTTATGTTCCACAAAGATCGATTGAAGATAATTTATTATTCTCCGTTAATATAACGCCACTGGGGGTAGTGTGATGCTACACAATCCGGATGTCCATGTGTATGCAGAAGACCATAATCTATATTTCTTTCGAACCCTTTTATTTGTGAAGATGCTTGTTGAATATGCATTTAATTCAGTGTCGGCCTGTGTAGCAGATACTATGTACAGTGCATTACCGAATAGATTTAGGAACACTGTCTTCAAAAGTGAACTGAACGAAGAGAAAACTGAACTATCAGAATTACTTATTCATAGTTGTCCATTATTCAAAATAGTAGATTATGATACTTGTCCAAGCTCCAACGGTAGAAATCTAGATGTGGAATTTGACTGCTCATGATAACTTAGCTTGCAAACGTTCTAACTATCACCTACGAAATATCAGCCTGAAACGCATGCAACTCAATAATAGAAAAGCAGCTGCCGCCGTAATGCAAGCATTATGCTATTTCACGGCTTGACCATTGCAATTTCGTTGTCTTTATGGCGTCCTCGATCAGCTCATTACAAAGCTGCAAATGATGCAAAACTCCTGCTGATAGAGTAGCAACGAGCATATGGAACCAGTCCTGAGAACGCTACTCTGACCGTATATTGTGTACAGGTACGTGGCATTGTGCTTACGGCACTACGAGGCCTATCTAGCACACTCATGTATTCTACCAATCTCCTGTACAGCAAGGGGTAGAGGAGCTTGCAAATAAAGCCTAGCGGGTAGGACTGGTTATGTTGATTACATTTATAACTAATGTTGGACGGTATCCATACATGAGGTACTGAGTTATCGGGTAGTCTATTAACATGAGAGTTCGATAACTATCAATATCAGCATTCAAACAATTGTTGTTGATGTTATTTTGTATTTTGGTTTATTCTGTGTTCGTCTGCTTAAAAGTGACGTTGTTTATTCGTTTGTTGTGTGTATGTTTGTATTTTATTAACATGTGTCTCTCTCCATCTTCTCAACAGTTCCCTAATTACGTTGTTTACTCGCATGTATGTGTGTGGTTTGTGTTTGTGTGTGTGATCGCTTGTTTGCATGTGTTATGTTTGTGTGTTTTGGGGGGTGTTTGATTAAGAATAAGTTTCGCACCAGCTTCCGTCAGCTTCTAAATGTTGGTATTCACTCGCTGGAGTGAGTGTGCGTGTGTGTGTGTGTGTGTGTGTGCGTGCGTGTGTGTGTTTGTGCATGTGCGCGTGCACGTGTGTGTGTATGTGCGTATGTTTGTGTGTATTTGTGATTGTTGTGTTTTTGTTGATTCGTTTATGAACAATGTTCTCACCAGCTTCCGTCAGCTCCAAAATGACGTTGTTGACTCGGTCTATCCACTTGGATCCGCGGGGGAAGGCCACCCCATAGCCCGTCATTGCCCCCCATTTCCCCACCGTGATGAGCCGACAGTCCTCGTCCTCCCCGGCGCGGTACTCCAGGACGGTGGCGTCGTAGATGAAGGCGTGCAGCTGTCTGAAAACAGAGGCGTACACGTGGATGAGTGGATCGTTTTCTCACCGTGTACACTAATAATAATAATAATAATAATAACAACGCTCACTTTAATTATCGCCTACTTTACCCAGGTATTGCTGCTCACTACTCATATTATGAATAATTTGAAAGTTGGCATACATGTATATATACTGTACTGGTATACTGCAAATCATAATATTACTTCGACTAAGATTTAGACATTAATTAACGCGACACAAATTAAATGCTATCGATCATGCTTTCATTCATGTTATTCAAACATCCACTCAGTAAACGCGCATCAATAAAATGCGAAAGTAAGTACAGAACATATAATCTTTCGCATTAATTTCATGATTTACAGGTATGCTCGGATGCAATGATCAGTTGGTGGCCAGAAAGTAACCGTTATTTGTTCAGTGTCAAACAATGCATACTGCCATCTGGATCTAACTATACTACATGTACATCTTAAATCGTTGAAACTATCTGTAAAATTACAAGAGAGTTCGCATAATGCTAAGTGCACTTATAACTCAATTTCAGCAAAAACGAAACTACGACATGTTTTATATTAGTTTATAGCGCTGTTAATCGCGTTGATACAATTACGAGTGTTCAAGGCATATTCATGTCTGGGATTTTTGTAATTAGTGTTGTGTTAGATATTACCTTGTGGATCAAAGCAGTGTTTAAAGGATGGCTTGCGCTGTCAATTAAAATATAAAACGATGCATCATCACTTGAGTTGCCATACCCATACGGATGTCCACCTACTTTCGTTTTACTGCCTTGATGCCCTCTTTGACCGTGGGCCTGCTGTATCGCTTCATATACTCGTACATTTCCAGCGCGTTACTCTTGATGTTCGTCTCAGTGCTGCCGTTGGGTATCGTACCGAACTTGAACGGGGGCTTCATGGACTGTGGGTTTCGTAGCTGGAAAACGAGAAGGGCTGCATGAGCTGTGGAGGGATACCTGAAGTAACGCTGTATTGGAGTTTGGTGTAGGTCTTACACGTATAGCATACGATGACGGTTCATGGTCCGGTGCACTGCACTGTAGACCTCTCAGTTTGCTAGTAAAGCATTTTCGATCGCGGATAGCAGTCGGACAAGGGCTAAAAGTAGCCTGAGTGTATCTAGGTGTCGCTCCTGACCACACACTGAGACACAGGTTAAACATGTCGTGGCGTCACCTTAGGTAAGTACATGCAAGTCAATTCGAAGGTACCGGTACCCGGTAGGAAGATATGGTGATGTAGATGTTTAAGTTCTAACGCCTGCGTTGTATACTTCCCCGGGAGTTGAGAAGGAATAGCACAGCGAACCATTGACAGGGGTACTAATACACGTACAGCGCCATTGACCAGTATACTGTAAGATATGGCAATTAGGCGCTATATACATTAGCATTATTACCATTGTATCCGCTTATTGTATTGCCGCTCTATGGCACGCCTACCCTCCGGTACTGTATACCGAGGCAGTATGATAAGCTACTAGTATTACAATACGTTGGGTAGACATCGTCACTTTCTTCGGTACAGGTCACCTTATAAAATACGAGATGTAGATGATAACACAGTGACCAGCAATAATGATGCAGTCTGACCAGTGTTATAAGACAGCCCCTCATTCTCCATGGCGCACCCACCCTCCAGTCCTGTATACCGGACAAGTCGTAGTATTCCTCCTTGGTGATCATGAATGCTGCCAGGTTGGCGGTGTAGCTGGCCAGGAACACCAGAGCGAACAGCGCCCATAGGTTTCCCAGGAAGCGACTTGATATTCCCCTGGGCGTGTCCGTGGAGACGGCAGCACTGAACAGCATGGCCCAGATCAGCCACAGTGATCGGAATAGCGAGAACTTGTGATCTGCAAGAGATTGGAGTTGCGTACCGTTAAGAAAATAGTGGAATGATAAATATTCTCTTAAATCTTCTCCTATTTGTCTAAACTATTGCGCGCAGGCGTCTCTTATACCGATATCGAATACGGTATACATAATGTGTCGAAACGGACACATACATGTATGCAGATAATGGGTACCCGTTAGGACGGTATGGCGACAGCTTGGATGGTATTATTCCCAATGAGTTTAGAGAGAAAAAAAGCGTGCGCACACAGATTAAATGACTGACGTAATAATGTAACGTTTTGGACACGCTTTCAAGCGTGATAATTATTGTTATTTATTTGTATTGTTGTAATGTTTATTTGTATTGTTATTTGCTTTGTTATACGATATGGAAATCGCGGACATGAATATTCGAAGACTTTTATATAACAGGATGCATTTTAGTTTGAAGCTTTGCACTATAATATTTCTTACAGCAAATACTTTAGTGTATATTCTGTAAATAGGAACAATCACAGCGCAGTGTCACCGGAAATTGCTCGTACGAACGTCAGTGTACGCATTAACATAGTAGACTACGGAAATGAGAAATGGCAGGTGGCCATGTAACACTATTTCCCCTCCATGAGACACCTTTGAGACACAATATCGATATCCCGTGGCACAAACTAACAACGGAATTGAAACAAACAAAATAAATCGTGAATTTAGCATGGCACGGACAATGCACGTATATTTTCTACAGTGGCTTCTGATCAATCTGTGTATAGGAAAGGCACGGATTTCCAACTTCTCAACCATAACATCGCCTATTGTAATGTACTACTAAGATGGTATCTATATTCAGCTTTGACTTGGCTGTAGCCGAAAAACCCAAGCGGCAGTGGTTATTACCGGTAATGTCGGACATTTACATTACGGCGTCCGGCTGGCGGAAACGTAGAACGCCAGCATACCGTTAAAAACAGTTGATTCCCATAAAGTCTCAACAGCAGGTCATGAACGTGGCATTTAGCATTATAACATGTATGCTGTTATCCACCCCTGCATTATAACATGTAAGCTGTTATCCATCCCTGCATTGTAACATGTAGGCTGTTATCCATCCCTGCATTATAACACGTAGGCTGTTATCCATCCCTACATTATAACATGTACAGTACTTAGGCTGTTATCCATCCCTGCATTATAACATGTAGGCTGTTATCCATCCCTGCATTGTAACATGTAGGCTGTTATCCATCCCTGCATTATAACACGTAGGCTGTTATCCATCCCTACATTATAACATGTACAGTACTTAGGCTGTTATCCATCCCTGCATTATAACATGTAGGCTGTTATCCATCCCTGCATTAAATAACATGTAGGATGTTATCCATCCCTGCATTATAACATGTAGGCTGTTATCCATCCCTGCATTATAACACGTAGGCTGTTATCCATCCCTGCATTAAATAACATGTAGGATGGTATCCATCCCTGCATTATAACATGTAGGATGGTATCCATCCTTGCATTATAACATGTAGGCTGTTATCCATCCCTGCATTGTAACATGTAGGCTGTTATCCATCCCTGCATTATAACATGTACATGTAGGCTGTTAGTGGAGCCGTTAGTTTAAGCGTACCTCTAAATACTGGTACAGTGCACAGTACGGTACCATACCTCGGTAAGCTGGCGTGCATTTATACTCAGTTACCGTAGGAAGATGGTACCTGGGGTATCCTCTAACGTACAGTAATACTCGTTTACCATACTTAATAATAATCCGCCTGGCTCACTGTGTAGAAAATTCACCAACAGATAATGACGTCCCAATCGTCAAGTTACGATGTAGTCTTTCTAGACATTGTGGGTTTAAGAACGCCGTGTGTGTATACATACTTTAATATATGTTATTTGTTTTTGTATTTATGTATCCACTTGGTTTCTACAATTAGTTTATATATTATATATAGAGAGAGGTTATTACCCGAGTGTCTTTAGTTATCGTCAATATCCTGCATTTGGGATAATACATATGTAGTGCTTATCCCAAAACCAGGATATGGACGATATCTAAAGACATGAGGGTAGTAATATCTGTATCATGCAATGTCAATCTTAATTTACTATCATGAAATTAAGTTTTATTGGAACAAACCTTCAGGGGAATGTCTGCG
>JAULBO010011908.1:1846-12401 GCA_032355325.1 Clypeosectus delectus | reverse complement strand
TAACCAAGGAGGTACAAAGACGTACAAGAGGTATTCATTAGTAATTAAGTAGGTACGAGTAATCAATGAGGCACAAGTAACCAAAAATGTATGACGGTCAGACCAATGAGTAATCACTGATGTACAAGTAACCAAGGCGGTACAAAGATGTACAAGACTCAGTATTCATGAGTAATTATTACTAATTGACTAGATAAGAGTAACCAAAGCGGTACAAGTATTAAAGGTGGTACAAGCAAGTTCCTGCGTGTCAACAAGGCGGAGAGGAATGCGAGGTAAACAGGTGGAACAGGTGGTGATGGTGGAGATGAGATGTCTGACAACACTGATGTTCCTACATTAGCATGATTATAGAGATCAGATAGCGCAGAAACACTGAACGCGGCAACGTTTTAAAACAGTGTCCTTGAATGTGGGCTGTATTTTTCCCACCCTCCACCTTCACAGGCAAATGCTGAAAATATAACCGCTTTGTTCTTTCTATCTACTCATCCGAGGTACGGCCTTATCGTTTTCCTTACTGGATTACTTGTAATTTATGCTATATGGGCCATGTAATGTTTGCTAAAAAAGGGAAAACGGTTAATCAGCTGAGCAGACATAGACGGAATTAAGAAAAAGATATTGTGTAATTTTCAACCTACTCTATTAAAGTAAACAGTTATCACATAATATGATCTGTGAAAGTTTTGGTAACAGATGCAATATAATAATATATATGTGTCAAATGTGTAGGTTGCAAAATCAGATCAGCCAGCTATGTAAGTATTGTGAGAGTTTGAAAGATATTCACGTCTGGTTGATGATCTTTTTTTTTGTCGGTCGACCCCCATTTTCCAGATGGTTGACTTTCAAGATTATTTCTCTGACATCACGGGCTTGCATGCATAGGTATGTATGTCTGCTTGTACTGTCTCGGTTTCCACCAGTTTTATAGTGCGAACTCTCCGGAGTATCCATGTTCTAACTGCAGAATGATATTCCAGTGAACTAGCACTATAAAGACTGGTTAAATACCCAGACTGGCACAAGCAGTCATATACACATAACATTACATACATGCATAAACTGCATACACACCGTGATATGAGCACGTTCTTGAAAGCAGCTTTAAACCCCAATTAACAACAACTTTAAACCCCAATTAACAACAACTGGAATATGATGCTGAAGTTTGACTATGGATAACCTCACTGAGAGACATGATATATACCGAGCCGACCAGACCTTGCTTTTATCCCTATTAATGCTGAGTGCCAAGCAGTGGAGGGGAACAACAATTACCATCTTTTAACCTCTTTTGGTATGATGTGGCCAGGGATTGAACCACAGACTTCCCGCACTCCTGGGCGACACTCTAACCATTATGCCACGGAAGGAGTCTGACACTATTTTAGACAGGGATGATTCACGGTCTGTCAGAAATCTGTCCCTGAGGACGATACACTTTGTGGGAGATGGTTGGTTTGTCTTGTCTTGTTGGTTTAAGAACAAACTAGACGCATTTAATCAGTCGAATCAATCCTGGAAACATCAGCGTTCCATTAGCATTTGTACCCCAAGTGGAAACCACCACCGCCATTGAAGAATAGCAGCAAGATCTAGCCACTGCTGTCAGATACGTTTGATGAGCGTTGCTTTCCTAACCACGTATTTCAAGCGTATTTAAAGCTTGGGTGTGTTTTTCTTGGGGAGCTCTGAGAGTTGATGAGTTTTCTTATCAATACGTTGCCAACACGTTTAGATTAACCGTCAATTTGCTTGAAACATCGTGGCCAGGCCCAAGATACAGAAATGAGATATATTACTGTGTATGTAATACACGTAAAAGTGCATTGCTGTACAAAGCAGAATATCTATGAACCATGGTGACATAATGTTTCATGTACATGTTTGTAGTCTCTAAGACGACCAACAAGAATACAAATTTTGTGGTACCTATTTTATCGAATGCTTCGACTAAAAACGGCCAATAGAAAATAATATATGCGCATAATTTCATTTTTGTTTGTAAGTAAGAAGATCCTATAGTGACCTTCCACATTACTTAAAAATCTGTTTACCGCTGAATAATACTGAATACTGTAAAAAAAAGTCATGAAATTGACATGAGCACGACACTAATGTTAACGTGAACAATGCTCTCTGCATATGGTTGCAGTTATTTCAAACGTATTTAATTTACTGCAGAAATGGCATATACCAATATTCAAGTATTGGAGACAAATCGTTCCTTGAATTTTGTTGAGGAAACGTAACACATTCACGAAATATCAACACTAATGCCAGTAATGGTGACCTTCACATGGCAGTGTCCTTGACCTTGAAATATAACAAGTTATACTAGTATGTGAAAACTTGTGAATGAAGAGAGAAGATTACGACTTTTGGCAAACAGCCAGAAAGAAATATGAGACAAGTACCCTGTACATTGAAGTCATGTCTTCTTCTATCGTGAGGTTATTCCTGCCATTGGACTAATAACCCAGATACTGAATATCATAACCTGTACCATCAGTTATTCATGATCATGTCGACAATAGAATTTTATCGCTAAATCATAAATCGTGATTGAAAATACTGCTTACTTGATCGATCCGAAAATAACTAATAACTAATCTAATACGATATATATATTTTCCATGAAATATTCTCATTACAAATTTACAAAAATTTCATGTAGACTTCCGTGTTGTATATAATATTGCACGCATACCAAATTTTATTTTAAAAAGTAGTAGAAATAGCAATAATAACAAAATTAAATTACCCAACTAAAAAAATGTACACACACAAAAAGATCACAAAATACCTGTGCGTATATACATGACTAAGAAGCATACACTGGAAAATGTATTTTTTTTTATTATATCACTGCGTATTCCCTAAGACGTTCCATGCACGCTAGGAGACGCACCAGATTCTTGACATGTCAATCAGAGAGTGCAAGACAGGACATGAGGCTGCAATTATCTCCCCTTTGATCATGCTGACACGTGTATCCAGTATGGTGCTGCAGTGCATAATATAATAATATGTAGGAACATTCAGTATGATGGAACTGCTGATGTGAACATTTACCCTAGTGACTTCCAGGACACCAGCTGCCATCTTACTTTTAGTATTTTTTAAAAGAATTTTTTATTTGGTGTTTAGATAAATTAGAACAGCTTTAAAGACTTTTTGACTCGTATCACAGCTTGTCCGTTTAGGGGTGGATGGAAACCTGCACATCTGTAACAGAGATTATGCCGATCTCGTGATTCGAACCCGGGTTGCCTGGATGTGAGTCCAACACTCTAGCGATTTCGCCAAACGGGTGACCCCTCTGGCCGAGACCAGTACGGTAGGAGCATTTTATATCACACACGGCTACATTCTTCCCCTTCACATGGTGACTGACTCGTCCTCGAGTAATTCTTCCAATCACTACTAGTACTAAGTCACCAGGGAGCTAGGAATTATCTGAGGAACAGGCCGCCAGAGACAACCCAAATCAACGTTGGGTGCCATTGTAACAGAGATCATGACGATCTCGTGATCTCTGGCTAGTGAGCGTCTGTCTCAGGGTTGCGCCTGTGTAACACGCTTCGTCCAAGGTGACATCACATTTTGACTGACCGCCTTGCTGAATTTAATTAATTCTGTTGCAGACATTCATCATTCTGCTGAAAGATTGCTCCACTAAAACCTAATTCCATGATTGTCAATTAATATGACATATTGAATGATAAAGAAATTATTATAATTACCCTTCTGTCTTTAGATTGTCAATATCCTCGTTTGGTGATAAGCACTATGTATTATTATGCTCGCCAAAGACTCACATAATACATATTACAATGCTTAGTACTAAAAGTTGTAAACATTTCAAGATTTACCGACTAAAGTCTGGCCTTAGATTATACATTTACAACTAGCCTGAACATGTACCGAAAAAACGCATGCTCCACACCAACTGCTAACACTGTCCATCCACAAGACGGAACACCCAGTGACCCAGGTCCCTTTTAACCCAATAACAGACAGCAAGGAATGCATTTGTCCGTGCTTGGCTAGTCTCCTGTATGATGAAGTGCTACTGGAAGTAATAACACTCCCTAGTTTTAGCGCAAAGTGATGTGGACTCTCAGAGTGTCTGACAACTGAAGTAGTCACTGCATGCTTTAACACATTTGAAGTGATGATCCCGGGACAAGATATACAAATATTGCAGCAAGGTGGGGACAACATAGGAGAATTAGGAGGTTGGGCCATGCTGTTTATTGAGTTTGGGTCATGCTGTTTATTGAGTTTGGGTCATGCTGTTTATGGTGATTTTGTCAGGATTTGTTTATAAACCGATTTTTTAATGTTGAAAATTATGTTCAAAAAGCTGAGAACGCATCCTTGATGCTTATAAATGTTAACCCATAATATTAAATATGGTCATTATAATTGTAACATTAAAAAAAGGAAATCCAATTCTCAATGAAATCTCAATTTGATACATCAGGTTACATAATGTTGTACAAAGTAGACCTGTACATGTCATGTGCATATTGTTCAACTATACTGTTCAAAATCAGTAAATGTGTTGTTTACAGGGCAATTTATTTAATGATATTTTAAAGCTAAAGTTAGGCTGTATTGTTACCTTGCAGGTCTACATGCAATACATTGACCAGATTAATGACCTACCTCTGAGTACTCAATGCAAAACTGAAAAAGGTTTGTTCTGCTTGAGATATCCCTGACGACTGAGCAAAAAAATCAACCTCATTCTGAGTTACAGCACTGTGTCTTGTTAAGTTGCAAAAACTGAAACGCAGTTTGTTTTGAGAAATCTGGGCTTGGGCTGCATTTCACGATGGATGCAAATGACGTAATACAATTGTGGATTTGCACGGAGAACAGGTCCCAAGGTTACTAAACTTTTTTTTTAGCACTATTCCATGCTCAACTCAAGGTTTTGTTCACAAATCATCATAATATAATATTTGAGTCTGAGCATGAAATCGTACTCAAAACGTTCAGTAACCTCGGGCCAGATATATGACGACATTTACATCCGGTGTACATTTATACCTCTTTCTTGAAACGCACCACAGGTGTTTATTGACCTTAATTTAAAATCCTGTTCGTTAAAATAAAAAATATACCACAGAACACTGACAAAAACTTTTATTATATTAAGTAACCACAGTACTATTAATACTATAGTAAATTATTTTCGATGTTTTCCCCAAACAATATCCCCTACATAGTTTCATATAATCACATCAATAATAACTTCTATTTTTGGTAAACCCAAATCCCCCAAAAGAGCATCCTTCACCCAGATTACCTTATTACAACCGAAAGCTTAACCCAACTCACGACTATCCGGACCCAATACCTCCTAGCTTTACTGGACCCAATGCATGCCAGACTTGCCGGTGTAACACAATCTGGGGCTGTCACTCATCTGCCTTGGGGAAAGAGAAGAGCAACACTCTGTCTCTTCTTTCCACAGGTAATATCTCATCATGCGTTCAGGTATCTAGAGTGATGGCCTCTCAGATATGCCGCTTGACAATCAGATCACCCCCCACCTCCTCCCCTAGAACCTACACTGGAAGGGGCTAACAATATATATATCTGAAGTACTATTTTTTATCAGTCTATCCATCCTATATATAATGACAACTGAACATTTCTGCATACAATGGTTCCATCGTTACATGTTTTAACCACCAGAAGCTCGGGCTGTTTAATTTAACCTTCATCTTGCTGTAGGCAACCAGAGATGCCTGTCCTATACAGCTGTAATTATATTGCGATGACTCCAACGGAGAGAGGGTTTTAACAGGTAATGGAAATAATCCCTAGGGCAGTTTGAATCTGCACAATAATAAATAGCAAAGGTCTCGACGCCCTTTTATGAAGCTCTCATTTCTTTTAAGAGACCATGATGCTCTCTGTTGTTGTTGTTGTTGTTGTTTGGAGTTTAAAGCCGCTTTCAAGCACGTGCTCATATCACGGCTTGTATGCAGTGTATGCATGTGTGTTTGTGTGTATATGACTGCTTGTGCCAGTCTGGTTATTTCACCAGGCCTTGTAGTTCACTGGGATATCATTCCGCAGTTAGAACATGGATACTCCCCTCAAACACATTACACTGACTCAGAGCCGACCAGCCCTTGCTTTACACCTGTTATTTTTGAGCACTAAGCAGGGGAACAAGCATCTGTAAACCCCAATCCAACAACTACTAGTATTGCTGAGAGGACCTAGCAGTCCGGGACTGTTTACCTTGTCCTTGCAGTCCACATGGACCTTCCCGCTGTCCAGGACTTTCCGCAACAGGTCCAGGTTCCCCTGCAGAGCCGCCAGGTGGAGCTGCTGGTCAGAGGGAGTCTCCTTCTGTAAAATTGACCGAATTGATGTGGTTGTAGTCAGAAATATGAAAAATAATCGTACACAGATGAATCTCCATGTCAGATTGATTTGTTGCTTAACGTCGCTGCGAGAATATTTCACTCATGCGCGATGATGTAAGAAGCCTGCTTGAAATGCGTCCAATGGATCAGTGTGCAATCTCAGTTTCCTGAGGAGTATACAAACCAACTGGTGTGTTCCAGGAGCTAGAAAGGTAAACAATTGTACCGCCATCCTTTCCTATCGGGGTACCCATTCTCTACTGGGTGAATAGAGGTACATTTGAACAAAGTTGCTTGACCAAGGTTGTTGTTGTTTGGTGCCTAAAGCTGCTTTCAAGAACATGCTCATATCACTGCAAGATACATGTAGTGTATGCATGTCTGTATGTGCATTTGACTGCTTGTGCTAGTCTGGGTATTTCACCAGTCATATAAACTTTATATGAATGAATTCTTGTTTAACGTCGCTGCCAGAATATTTCACTACGGGACGATATATATAAACTTTATAACTAGTGCTAGTTCACTGGAATATCAAATACTGCAGTTTGAACATGTATACAGTACTCCACTCAGACACATTTATATACCGACTCCGAGCCAACCAGTCCTTGAGCACCAAGCAGGGGAACAACAAGTACCATATTTTAACTTCTATTGGTATGACACGGCTGAGGATTTGAACCCACAACCTTTCCGCTCTCAGGACCAACACTCTAACTTGACTAAGGTGACACCACTAATTTTTCAACTTGTGTTTCAATGTGGGCTGGTTAGTTTTAGCGCCTGGCATCCATCCGCGTACTAGCCATGCAGGCCCGATGTCTTGCTTAACTTGCAACTCAGAAGTAGTCTACTGTGCATTGCACGGGACCATGTGCCACCACATACTGTAAATCATGAAATTCATGTGAGCGTAATGTTAATGCGAAAAGTGCTATGTACATACGGTCGCATTTATGTAGCAGAGGATGAGTTTATGATGTGGGGTCGTCTGTTCCAGCATTGTAAGCTTGACATGGTTTTGTGCGCAGCGAAATCTGCTGTATAGGGCCTACTAATATTATTATTAGCTGTCATGACACTCAGATTCTTTTGTCAGTGTTGGTGATCGTGTCAATGCCATAATTTAATATTTATAAGATTAATAAGTGTTCTGGGTTTGCCATTACCAGAGACTTGGTAATGGCATTGAACAAATTGACCCTATTTACTAATACAGTGATGCACATTTTGTTTTAGCCCCTGGCTGTGAAGAACCGGTCCTTGTTTATAAATACATGTATGTGGCTAAACTACTAGACTGTCACTGTCAGTATGAGTTGATATAAAATTACAAGCGGCACGCGCCAAACGAGCTATGTTGCACAAAGTAGAGACAATGCAACAAGTCTTACCTTCAGAGACATTCTGCTGTGGTATAAGCGTTCATATATCACACAGTATCTGGCATATCAGCTGATTTCCACCAGTAAACGAGCTCCATCCAAGAGCAATAGTCTACAAACGCATCTGAAGACGCACTCGGGAGTTGTCTGCTTGTCGGCGGAAATAAATATAACTATAAGATATAAATAGTAACAGGCTGTTCCAAGCGATAAAATATTCCCACCTTCGAGGTCGACGCGCGTCATCTCTCTGGATTCTGAAGTAATCCATCAACACATCACACATGTAAAGTAATACACCTATAGCTATTAGACTACAGGGGACTAGAACAGTTTTACGGTCATTAGATCGTCTAATATTTTATTATATACTTATTCGAATTTGACGTGATGATATTAGTTACTAGTTAGAACAGCAAATTTCGAATATTTTACGAGTGCTTCCGGCATTTACAACTATTTTTATTTTATCACGGTTGCGGTCCTGCCCCACACTGAGACACCAGTTGAAAAGGTTGTGGTGTCACCTCAGGCAAGTGACTTAGTTCGATGGTGCCTCTGTTCACCAAGCAGATAATTGGGTACCGACAGACTCGAACGGGAATTCAATAACTATAGATCTAACTATTATACAGGGCGGATATCAACCACGCTGGAAGGCGACTGTAAAAACCTCCCAATTAAAAATACAAACAAGATGGGCGGGGAGACTGGTCCTGCTGGCGCTCCCAATAAAATTGAAAACATATTTTTAATAAACACACATTTTATTTAAATTATGGTTTGGTTTTAACACTTGATATTGACAATGTGTTAGACATATATTCCGAAACGCATCCTAGACGGCACCTTCTCCCCGACAGCTCGTACTATTCAGGGTCATCATATGATATGATAAGCAGCGTAAATAGCATTTCAAGCGGATCACCCTGTGTGGGCAGAGGATGCGGTGGACAGAGGATGCCTAGACGGATGTTACTACTGTATTAATTGTCATCAAAATGCAGTAAGATAGTCACTGAACACCCTTGAAATGAAAGTCTGGATCCGCCGCTGATATACATGAGATGTACATGTATGTGAATACTCTTAAACACACGTTAAATATTACATAAATACCTTGTACAATTGCCGTAATTTATCTAAGCGTATTAAATGTCAACATGCTTAACCATAATGCAACTCAACTAATGATAATTAAACCAATTTACAACATACAACACAATCAGCGATTTATAAATGCATGTATAGCTGCAGAATTGTACCACAGTCTATGTCTACTGGTGTAGAATGTATCCAGTCTAGGCAGGTTGCATTTTTCAGACACATACCTATAGTCAGACATGTGCCCCCGTATATACATAGACGAGTATGGTTGTCCACCGATTCGGTGTCTCGAGGATAGCTAAACGTTACTAAATGTAGTATGCATCAACACAATAATATGCCTATAGATATGTCTCTGCTCTTGTAGGATATTGGTTATGACTCATGAGCCTATATAATTATGTTCTATTCCGTATATGCCATTATTTGGATTATAAACATGTTTCGTTAACATCGTCCTTTTATAAGATAGATTATAATCCCCGGTCAGGTTATCCATATTATACAATGATTTCACGTCAAAGGTCTCGGGTCAAAATTGCGTCCAGTGCTCCTGGCCTTGGTGTTTGTGGAAGTCGCCTTTCTGACGCGATGTTGTACTTCCGGTAAGGTTGCAATACAGTTATATCATCCTTGTCGCATCGGTGCCATACGGTGCTCACAGGTTTACTGCAACATTCGTGCCTGCGGTCGGTGTTGCAGATCCCGGAACTAAACTGAAAAACCTATATGAGTGCAACAATCTTGAAAGCGGCTCTTAATTTTAAATTTAAACCAAAAAAGAACTTCAGGTGAAAGGAAGTCTTTTTAAACGTTCCCTTGAAATGCCATTTCCGGCGGCGGGGTGACATTCGGCAAGGACACAGCGCCGTCTCTCGTCATGGTGATCTGTATGGTGTTGTTGATGTGGACGGATGTGTGTTTGTGGCACGGCTCGCACAGGACCAGCTTCCTGAGTTCCGCCCGGAACTTGCTGCCCACCACGCAGTACACGATGATGTTGGCGCAGCTGTTTAAGACGTTCAGGACGTCGGCCACGACCACGGCTACCATATACGCCTCCGAGCTATCGTTCAAGGTTCCCGTGTCCGCGAGACAGTTTGACCCTTTGCTTCCGATGACCTTCAGGAAAGAGATAATGCACATGGGAAAGTTGCACGTCATGTAGATGACCACCACGGATATGATGAGGAGCGAAAGGTTCCTGTTGATGTTCGCAATGTTCGGACCTCCGACGCGCATCCTGGTGGACTTCCGCACGTGGAAGGCGAGGAGGGTGTTGACGACGGCTAGGACCACCCACGGGCAGATGTACCAGACGAGGGGCAGGATGTAATGCGAGTACGTGCAGATGTACCTTTCCCGGAAGCCGAACTCAGTCGGATGGGCCACTGATGTTTCGATTCCGTGGAATATTATGTGGCGGATCTCGTAGTTGAAGAACATCGGTATCGTGATGACGGTGACGATGAGGCCGATAGCGACGATGCAGACGCACACGAGCTGAACGGTGCACGTGCGTTTGATGGCGAGCGGGTATTTCACCGCCAGGTAGCGCTCCGTGGAGAGGAGGAGCGTTACGAAGCTGGACATTCCGAGGAATATGTAAAACAGGGGTTCGACGTAGACTTGTACGTACGCGTCGAAGTGGAAGGTGGA
>JAULBO010011797.1:1633-12408 GCA_032355325.1 Clypeosectus delectus | reverse complement strand
GTCTTTGGATAGCTAATAGATATATTTCCCGATGACTACAAAATCTGAAAAAAAATAGCACATGTCGGGGAAAGATTCCCTTTAAAACTGTTCCCTAAGTATATTTAGAATACCGGTGAATGACATGCAACGTGGTGTGTTATAGTGTAACGGCAATGCATGACAATTATATCCTATATGGTATTTCATCATTTATTTTTAACGATCGCGATGTGATACTATGTACGCATTGCTAATAGGGATGTCCATTACGTCCATGGGGCTAGTTAAACTGTATGGAAGGTGACCGTGTTTGCAATGTTACGGCAAAACAAAGAATACAAGGAACTTAAGAGCCAACTTGACAAGTACTTTAAAATTAATATGTTATACACATCGGATATTTTGGCACACTATAAAGGCATGCATCACAGATTAAGTTGGCGCTTTGGAGGGAATTGGAGTTTATAATGCAAAGTACATATTAATTATCACTTGACAAGTTGTGTACCTCCAAATATCTGTTCATGGCTGTGGGACAGGTAATATTCCATTGCAGTTAATTTCCTATAAACCCAGAAAATCGTTTGATCTTCTACAAGCGATGTCTCCTGTGGAAGCCAGTATTGGGTGGTAAATGTACATCGCCGTTACAATAACAATTGAGAACTCGTTTCATTCGTCTAAACGTAACTCCGGTGTCAAGATAGGATGAAGTAGTGTTGTTGTTACATTGCTACTGTTACACATATTGTCGCTCGGGGATACATGTACAGTATCTTTCAGTAATAATGTTGGTAATAAAACAACGCATAATGTACATATTTCATTGATAGTCAGTTCAATTAAAATAAATCGGAACCGTCATTTGCGTGCAAAGACAGACACATGTTCCAATAGCTTGCACTGTGGGACATATAATGGCCAGTATTCTAGATCATAGTATCGACCTTGTTTCAGCCAAATGGCACAAGTTATCACTTATCGAGGAGATGTCTATAACTTAGTCATTGCCCTGCCATATCGACCTAACCGTCTCCGTGGCACAGTGGTTGGAGCGTCGGCCCGGAGAGGGGAAGGTCGTGGGTTCAAATCATCGGCCGCGTCATACCAAAATACGTTAAAAGATGGTGCTTGCTGTTTCCCTGCTTGGCGCTCAGCATTAAAGGGGTAAAGCAAGTACTGGTCGGCTCGGAGTCAGTATAATGTGTCTGAGTGGAGTATCTATGTTCTAACTGCGGACAAATATTCCAGTGAACTAGCACTAGAAATACAAGCAGTCATTATGCACATACACATGCATACACTGCATACAAGCCGTGATATTAAACCCCAATGACCACCAACAAGCCATATCGACTCCGTGTATACTACTCAAAAAAAATAACGTCTTAGCAAATATATCTTTATGCAGAGGTATTTCGCCATACTTAAATGTAATCAGTGACAGTGTCGAAGGTGATAGAATATTCACGTCGAACACTAGGAATATTCAACAACTCATTTCACAGCGGTGTCCTAACTACTATAGTAACAATGTAACAACAACATTAATGCATCCTATATTGACACCACTCTTAAACCACTCCTAAAATGTATCACCTCGATGTTGTTTCACGACGACTTCACACATCGTATCCTTTCATTAACTATCATTAACTAGGATGTGATCAACATTGTCTTAAACGTTAAGAGTTTCTAACTGTAGTAGGTCGTTGTGAAACAGGAGACTTGACACTACAGTACTAAGATACCATCACTTAAGCGGTGTGTCGTTTACACGCATAAATACTCGGCGGAGACATATACTGTATAATGTTGATGCACATATACTGTACTTATAATGTTGATGCACCTATACTGTACTTATAATGTTGATACACCTATACTGTACTTATAATGTTGATGCACCTATACTGTACTTATAATGTTGATGCACCTATACTGAACGTTCAGTTGTCGATACATGCATTGTGTTTTTAACATTCACTCCACTACATGTAATTAGCACTTCAGCTTAGTATGAATTAAATATTAGTAATTCAAATATGGGCGCCAAGGAGGAATGCACTTGGATTGTGATTGTCTGTAATTAGATTTCGCGAACTGTTTAGTTGTAATTTAATAGTTAAAATAAGAGATAAAATGACGCCCAAATACTGTATTTCTTATAATTGCGGGCAAGAGAGAGAGAGAGAGATATATAGAGAGAGGGACAGATAGAGAGAGATAGAGAGATATAGATAGAGAGATATGTTTGTATTTCCTCCAGACATGAAATCCGAAGATGTACAAAGATCAGCAATTCATAGACATAGCATCAATGTACACAAGATAATACACACATACAATTACATAATGCGTCATACATATTTACAAGGATGGACAGAACAAGTTAAATACACAAATGTTATCATTATTCTGTGTTTCGTAGCAATATCAAAATTTTGATTAAATGTATTATTAGCACCAAATAAAGTACAAATCAAGTCATCCTCATCTTGAATTTCCAGTCTGACATAGGTATCAACATCAAGCTCTTCAATTAAGAAGTTACATAATGTGTTGCGTTGTGCTGACAGTCATGCACCACTTCAGTTTGGTAGTTTAATTTTAAGCCACGCATGCGCATGTACACACTATGCCGACGCCTGTTTTCATACCGACAACTCGGAAAACATTTGCCAGGACAAACTATCACCTATTTGTCTCATAAAGTGAAGCTACTGTATGCATGCTACACAACAATAGGGAGTGTCCAGCAAGTCTCGCCTGGAAACAATGGCCGTTGACAGGCTTCCGGTGACAGGTAATCGGAGTTATAGCATTAGATGATTGCTTATCAAAGTTCCAGGTATATTTAATGCATTTCGATACGGCATGGCTTGGAAATGGAACTGAAGCTTTGAGAATACCGGTATATTCCAATGAACAACAACACAATCAGGAGGGCATACTGGTTGCTAATGATCAATCATTGTAATGTTTGCTGTGACTGGCGTCTGTATCACGACGTGTTTTTGTGTATGCATAGCGCATTCAGATCTTCGACCAATTTATGGAACCGGATTTTGAATGAATCTCTGGCTATCTCGTGTCTACGTACACTCCTAAACTAGTACCTAGTGTATCACTCCTGTCATCGCACGTAATTCACGGAAATCCATCGTGTCTGTAGATCGGAATCTTCCGTGATATACTCGTGTCACTGGGTTAATTCGGACGACCTTTGAACTTAGGGTGTTCCTATCAGGTCAGTCGGTGCAAGCCAGTGGACGGTTTAACTTGATTAGGGGCCAGTTGCTCGAATCACTTGTACGCTACAACTATTGTAAGGTCAACAGTTTGCTATTGTAGCGGGAGCCCAGTTGTAGCGCTACAAGAGCGTCGTGCAACCGGCCCTGGACTTGTTCTATAGAGCTGCATGAATCAACGGCACGGATACCTATTTAGTTTCATCGTAATTGTTTTACTTATGTAGTTTGTTTTTCTCCCAAATACCGTAGGTCTGTGTGTCTATTTGCATTTACAGCTCCAGGGTTTTAAATATTAGAACCATAGTAACGATAATACATCACTAAAGAACATAATGCAGATATTAATGATAAACTACTTATTTCTGGACACAGTTGGTATTTCAGGAACAAACAGTTGTCCATTAGATCTCGTAAAATCTGCGTTGGCGGAATATTTGGAGAAGGGAATATGGAGTATGGATTGATACATGTTATGTAGATTGTGTAGCTATATATACAGACACGGTTTTGGCATTTAATATCAAGTGTATGAACATACGGGTAACACGTCGACTCAAGCATGGCTATAGTATAGAGCAGACAGCCACACGCAGACATGACCATGTTTATTGATACAATCATATTTTATGGCATTTGATTCGAAGTCAGTGGATCTCTTGTCAGGCAATGATTAATTTTAATATGGTATTTATATATAGTACTAACACTGTACAACTCAATGATACCTCCCCTTAACAAGTGCGTTTATGTCCATGCCTCCAACATCAAACTAGGAAATGGAAACGAAATGCGACAGCCTGAACAATCAAATCTATATGAAATTTGATAACGAATTACCAACGATGGGAACAGAATCTGCATGCATGTATCTATTTAAGCTGTGGTGTCACGCCGTACATGCTAGATCCGAAGGTAATTTATATGGAACATCAACTATGACAGTCCAGTGATACTCGTACACATAGAAGAGATCCTTGTCGTGTCGCTAATAACAGTACAAGTGTGATCCACTCAGATGACAGCGAACGGCAATCCAGTGGTACAGTCGGCATCGTCGTCAGTCGACATCTAACGCCGTTACATCCCACACATTTCTCACCTTTTACCACGGTTGCTCTCGAATTATGGAATAATAATAGCACTATAGTGTATACATGCTCTACCTACATGTACATGAATAGCGCTATACATGTTCAACCTTCGTTGCTTTCAATCTAACCGCTGTTATGTACCACTAATGCCGGTTTGGTGTGTTTCCATGTGTGCATTTTCATTGGCTATAATAGTATATACTAGTAAATGATTGTATAGAGACTCAGGAAGCTTGGTTCATTCATACACCGGTTGTACGTACTGTCTATTTTGGCTACTCTGTTTACTAGTATTCTGTTAACACATGGCGTACGATTAACTTATTTAGTACCATTACGTCCAATAATGTGTTGTATCCTGCAATGAGTCAATACGTCGGCATAATATAGCCTACAGTACAGGTATACTAGTATTCGATATCCGTCAGAGTTTATCCGTTGGCGTAGTGAACTCGGGTCTATACTCGCATATTCCGTGGAGACGTCACATTTCATTCATTCGCAGACATTCCGCTGAAAGTGTTTCCAACATTCAGTTTAAATTAATAAGCTTAATACGATGAAGATTGACATTGCATTTTGAAGATAGTATACTCCTCATGTCTTTAGCTATCGTAAATAGCCTGAGCCAAAGGCTCTCATAATACAATGCGTATCCCAAATGCAGGATATTGACGATATCTAAAAACACTCGGATAATAATGTATTTGATTAATACATAACAATTAAGCATCTTAACATGTCTCTCATGGGTGTTACCCGTGTGTTGTCAAAGCATCCCAAATGCAGAATATTGACGATATCTAAAAACACTCGGATACTAATTTATTTGATTTATACAATTAAGGTCCTAAAGTGTCTCTCATGTGAGTTCCCCGTGCTCTGTTAACGCATACGTCTGCGTTGACAATCTAGACTCCCCGTGACTTCGAACGGTAGGCGAACTGCGATTGGTTGACAGCATGCATGCATTATGACGAATCTAATATTACTAGTATGGAACTATAGTATGGATGGTTGCAACCGCTACAGACTGTGAGTCTGGCGGTGCAAAGGCACTGTTCGAAATGTTCAAACATCTGTCATCCATATGGAATTATGCGAATGTGTTACCATGGTATTATGTTTGCGCACAACACACCATCTGAGATGCACATGTAACACCAAGCAAGATAGCCATCATGACAAGTATATATTTACAGCATGCCAGTAATCAGCGTGCATGCTAAAATACATACGTGTGTGTGTGTGTGTGTGTGTGTGTGTGCGCGTGTGTGGGTGTTCATGCATGTGTGTGCCTGCGTGTTCATGTGCGTGTGCGTGTGTGTGCGTGTGTGTTTGTGTCAATCCTCACTTATGAACACATATACCGGACCTCCCCAGGGGGGTGTCATCTTACCTATTGTATTCATTGAATATGCCAGTGATTTCAGTAAACATGTACATGTAGTCGTATTCATTTAAATATACCTCGAGGGTTTTTTCAATTTAGTTTGCTTTATGGTTTGACAATATGTAACTGTATTGTTATTAAGCAATTTGATGTATGAGAGTTGTTTTATCACTTCATACTATTATCCATTTTAGTTTTGTACTGACGCCGTGTACACAGTAAAACAAAGTTCGTCCGGTATTATTTTTTTTATATATATATACAAGTATTATTATTATTAGTAATAGTATTATAGTAGTATTAGTGGTAGTAGTTGTAGTAGTAGTAGTAATAGTGGTAGTAGTAGTAATATGTGATAGGTGTATTGGCATTGTCAATTTAGAGGGTCTACTTCCTATTTCGGTTGAAGAAATAATCATGAGACACCTTTGACGTTCAACCCAAGTCAAGTATTTCATTTAACGATTAAAGCTATATATAGTAAACATCGCAGCCTGGGGATGGCGATAGTATCAAGTATTTACCAGTATTTACCAGTAGGGTCTTTCATCCCGAGTGTTTGAAATACATCATCAAGTTGAGACTGTGCATAAACCTTTACCTCGAACATTAAACCATGCTTGCAAGAGAGCCAGCATATCTGTAACGCCTTAATACACATCCCATCCATTTGTGGAATACACATATATCATTTCTACACATTTATCCATTTCTCAGACGGAGTGTACAACCAGCCTCCACAGGTTCTTGTGTCTTATCAATCCAACGCGGAGAGCTCCCGGATGTAGCCAATTGACAAGTCACGGGTCTGGCACCACTCACATCCCTCGAGTAATTTCCTAATGCAATCATGTAAAAATCAAAATTACTCTAAATCACTTGTGTATCTAGATGAAGAAGTCTACGTAAAGTTAGTGACCGGAGAGTCTACAAGCAAGCGCTCACGGCCGAACTTCCGAAATCGGCCACGCGCTGAACCGGGATAAAGCACATCAATGGACAAATTCATTTAGACCGTTGTTTGCAATGATTTCCCCCCAATGATTGTGGTCTTTCATAAAGCAGCTGCACTGCATGGCGTTCCCTAACCAGCTGCCCTCGATGTGCGCTCGTTGTCGCGTGGAATATCGTCTGAGGTTGTGGATTAATCAGATAGTCGTATCTTGTGATGTGCTCCCTCGAGTACACTAATAGGGACTACATGTACTAGTAATAACAAGCGGTAATAACTTGGACTTTAGGGAATTCACTGACTATAGGTACTTTTTCAGTTATCTACTATCTCTGCTAATCGTTCTAATTACGTATAGCATATCAATTTCTATCGTCTAATGTTCTAAGGGGGATAACTCTAATAATTGAAATCCGTCCGAATACCGATTCACGTTGTTCCAAAGACAGGATACTCATAGATTCGTAGCTATACTCATTAACAATATTAAAATATTAAAAACCAGTGGGATATGTGGAAAATGTAGCTGGTTAATTACCCAATATACTTGTGTAGACAGAGCAAATGTACACACTTTCAGGTAATAATAAGTTAGACCAT
This sequence comes from Clypeosectus delectus, assembly GCA_032355325.1. Lineage (NCBI taxonomy): Eukaryota > Metazoa > Mollusca > Gastropoda > Lepetellida > Lepetodrilidae > Clypeosectus > Clypeosectus delectus. Next base: position 5,136 of record JAULBO010011797.1, on the reverse strand, counting down.
GAACTATGTAAACAAACCCGTGATAGTACATGACATTGTGTGCCTGTATTCAGAACAAAAACTCAGTCTTATATTCGCAATGTTCATTTTAAGAGTTTATGGAACTGACTTGCAAGTACACGTTGATCTTTCATATAACTGATATTTAGTGGATAGCATTATTTTTGTTGTTATTCAATTCCATTGCATTTTGACCCAAATGTTCAGCACATATTGTAATGGGACCATTAGAGTATCGGCACTGTCTTGTCTCCGCTGGTGAGATAATAATATTGGATCTATTATTGTTCAGTTGGACTATTCTTCCACTTGTCGTGTATTTTGTAACCCTAATCCCGCGTACATAATTTAATGTTCGTGCTGGAGCTATGTTTTATTAACCACGTCATATTAAAGCGGACAACCTGGAAAAAAAAGGATAGCATTAATAACGATTCATCAGAACGCACTTATGTACATGATATTACTTAAGCATATGCATGTGCATGCGACCGCCGCCGTGGCGTAGTGGTTGGAGCGTCGGCCCGGAGAGCGGAAGGTCGTGGGTTCAAATCCCCGGCTGCGTCATACCAAACGACGTTAAAATATGGTACTTGTTGTTCCCCTGCTTGGCGCGGCTCGGAGTCAGTGTAATGTGCCTGAGTGGAGTATCCATGTTAACTGCGACATGATAATTATTCCAGTGAACTAGCACTATAAAGACTGGTGAAATACCCAGACTGGCACAGGCAGTCATATACACACACACTCAGACACACACACACACACACACATACACACACACACACACACACACACACACAAGCATACACGGCATACACGCCGTGATATGAGCCCGTTCTTGAAAGCGGCTTAACACCCCAATTAACAACAACAACAACAACATGTGCATGTACGACAAGATGCGTTGCAATTTACTTATGCAGCGCACGAAGAGACGAACACATGGCCGATCACTTCCAGAGAGTTCCTACAGTGAGATATAAACGATATTTATACAAACACGTCTATTAACAACTCAGTATTGCGGATGCTTCTATTTAATTGCCACCCCCTCGTTGGTCCTACGTGTTCCCTTTACACGTTGGCGATTCCTGCAAGAACAAAGAGTCTCATGTGTGGAGAGTGTAATTGGTTTTATTCCGTGAGATGTCTGGGGTGTGCATCCTAGTAGTTCTTCAGTTAACTGTATACAGTGGTGTCAGTCGATGTCTTTTGATTTCTTTGTAATTGCAAAATAACTTATAAGCATAGCCACGGGTACAAGCTTCTATGTATTATGTGATGAACAGTTTGAATACAACTAATTGAAAGATTCATCATACTGTATACTGGTATTACATTATGCGCGGATGGATCAATAAATTGTATTCATTAATAACACAAAATCACACCGACATTTCCGTTAGAGGTAAACGATGTATGTCCACATATGTGCTACCGGTATGTCCAAGCCGATGACATTAACTGATGCTGATACTTGCATTGCCTGTTTCAACTCACACAGCTTAAGACTACGTTTATTTTGTATAACGGTTTTGGTTTTGTGAAAACTGCGCACTGCAAATTATAATGTGAATATTGTGAATGAGAGATTATGTGTATGCATGTACATGTATGCGTCTCTGTGTGTGTGTGTGTGTGTGTGTGTGTGTGTGTCTGTGTGTGTGTGTTGGTTCCAGCAACTACGAATCGTATGCCCATGTGCTCTTGCTACAAATGATAGTTTTGAACGCCAATCTAACACAAATATACATAACATAATTTTACAACGTGGTACTTTCATAAACAGAGTAAGTGCCAGATATTAGAATATTAGGACATCTGCGTACTTCATCATGAAAGACGACCACCAGGCTCGGAATTACTGCAGAACACAGTTACATCTGAGGGATAACGCTGATAATAGATCCTTGGCATTGCGCAACTTCTGAAATAAACGTTAATCCCGTTTATTTGCTATTCATGTCATTAATAATTCATCCCCCATCGAGACACAGCATCTAAGACATCGTGTGAGTGACAGTGATTTCCAGAATCCGGTATGATCCCCTTAATCTCGTGTGATTTGCACTGCATAATGGTATGCGCCGACTGTAAGAATAAAATCAATAACTGATAACTTCATAGTGTTTCCCGTGTGTATGATTACCTTATTGCATAGATATGTGGTAACCCCATCTTCTAGGGGCATAAGTAAATATGCATAGAAGTCTACATTCGAATTTATTTATAAATATTTATGTCGGCGTATACGGTATTTGCGCATTGGACAACGTCCTACAAAACAATTATTCTCTACCATTTACCATTTTCGATTACACATTTTACTCGTTTTTGTGGCCCAATCAATGCTGCCATGTTCTCAGTAATGGCGTGCTGGGCTACATCGGCTGGATCATTGTTTTCAGTTTGCGTCAGTTGTGCGTGGATTTATTTTCAAACTTCCAGTCTTGGAAATTGGCACAGTTAAGATATTCCAGTTTAATGTTTACTCTAAATACTAGTACATGTATGTGTAATATTTTACGTGAAAGATTATTTGAATCCGGTTGTGTTTGTTTTTGTTTGTTGCAGTTACTAATGCCTGGTGACGCTTCTCTGTGCTGCAAGTTGATGTCCTTGTCGCACGGCTGTCAATACCATGTGTGACTTCCTGGACAATCGGCGGATAAAATTACGGATAATATGTTCGTTCTTTCGTGGATTAGTATTGTTTGCAATAAACCAAGAACAACACGGTTGTTAAGAGTCACCGGAGTATTCACTCACTGATCATAACCAACTGGATTTACTTTCCAAAGACCAAAAGCGATTCACAGGAGGAGTATATATCCGGAATATTTCAATATGAGATTGCAGATTTGCGTTGCTTGTGTGCTAGGCCTGTTCAGTGCTGGAATGTGTTCGATCCCTATCCAAATTGCGTCACTATTGCCCATCGACGAGTTACGGTTGTTCAACATAAAGAAAGTAGCCCCTGCAATAAACATCGCCGTTGAAAAGGTAGTAGCTCCGCACGGGTATCTTCCCGGTATGGAGATCAAAGTGAGATTTGCCAATTCCCAGTGTTCAATAGCCGACGCCATGAACGAGGCCATCAACTATTACGTGAAGAAGGAAGTGCACGTGTTCTTCGGCCCGTGTTGTGACTACGCTGCTGCACCCATAGCAAGACAGACCAAGTACTGGGGGATTCCCTTGGTGACCACGGGCGCCATGGCTAGGGACTTTGCCGACCTCAAGTCGTCCACTTTCCCATTGATGACAAGGGTTGGCGCTAATTTCAGTTCATTGGTGGCGTTCATTGTGACGCTTCTGAAACAGTTCAACTGGAAGAAAGTGAAACTTCTGTACGAGCCTGATGGACAGGAGTACGTTCTCGAACGATTCTGTCATATCGCCACCGACGGCATCCATTATGGACTCAAGGCCCAGACAGAAATAAAGAACTTGTCCCAAGAGTATTTCAAATTTGATCACATCAATGACATCCTGCCCAA
>JAULBO010011131.1:0-12415 GCA_032355325.1 Clypeosectus delectus | reverse complement strand
ACACACACACACACACACACACACACACACACACACACACATATATATATATATATATATATATATATATATATATATACTGTATACAGAAACACACAGAAACACATACAGAGAGGGAGAGAGAGAGACACAGACAAACACACAGACACACAAACAAACACACACACAACCACACACACAGACGCGCACATACGCACACACACACACACACACACACACACACACACACATATACAGAGACACATTGACACACACACACTGACACACACACACACACACACACACACACACACACACACACACACAAGCCGTAATACGAGGGAAAGGAACTGGAAAGCGTTTCTAAACCACAATACATCAACAACTTCCGGTACGCCTGTTGTCTGGATGCTTTATATGATCACCAATGGATGGACTCGTAAATGCATAATTAACGGCCAGCAGCTCAACAGTCGTCCATCTAACCGTTCTACAGCAGCCTTTTATAGGGCTGAATACTGAATAATCCTTGAGCGAGTCGTAAGGGACGAATTCAGCAAAAACTCCACATCGCTCGTGTATATGTACTTAATCCAAACGGTTATTGCTATAGGGCAGGTGTTTGCTCCTAACCAAACTCACACTACCCAAGGGCACACCTTTCTTTCGCCGTTTCGTGAAGAGTGGAATACTGATGAACAATATCAGTGCACTGTACATAGGGCTTTGGAAGGCAACCTGCATAGCAATGAGTCAGTGCTCAAGATAAACTATACTAGTAACCTTTTATTTGTAGTGATGCAGTTTGTGAGTTATCATTATAACAGCAATACATGGCATCCTGGTTATTGTGTTTTATAGTCTCAGTGCTATATAGGTAATACTCTACCAATTACTGGAAATAGTCGTCAGGCAAGTGGAACGTATACATAAGATTAAGCTCCGAAAAAGTCGGTTATTCACCATATACTAGTAATAGTAAAAGTCGCTCTACCTCTAGCCTAGTACAATATACAGTAATACTAGTATATCGCACAATGTTCAATTCATGCGCATGCATACACAATTAATAACACGGGTATACTGGGACCCTGGCATCTTGACCTGGCATATTTTTGAATAACCGGCGATCCTCCTCCTCCTCCTCCTCCTCCTCCTCCTCTTAACACCATTGGTAATTTTAGTCGCTGAGAGTTTACTAGTATTTGACAACTCGGTGGACCAGCCTGCGACAAACCGGTTTGAGCTTGTCTAACAAGACTGTCCTATAGTACTGTTTTATAGCTCCTACACTGTATTACCCGTGGACGTATAAAAACAGGAGTTAAAGGACATACCACCTGCGATCGGTAGGCGAGCGGCCAAAGGGTGTGACTGTATAATATAATGGGAGGCATGTATAATAACACGTATATACACGCATGTATTATATCACGTATACTCACATGTACACAATGTCGTGTACTTTATCATGGTGCACATACAGGAAGGGTAATACGTATACTGGAATAGGTAATGCACGCCACGGTATCTATACAATGTGCAGTATTTAATATTTATGCCAATGGGAATGCATTAACGTGTTATACTAGTATAATATTTATTGGAGTGCAGGGATCGGTGAATGTTAATACCTTGCTCGACAAATGTAAGGAATTGCTCTGGGAATGAATGGCAAGGATGAATAGTGCCATGCTATGTTTTACTCAACGGCATTTCTTGTTCATTCACACACTGATAATTATAGTATACAGAAGATCAGAAATGAAGTATGCATTTACATGTAGTCAGATAATTATTATTATGATGCATGAGGATGATACATGTTTATTTCTATATTTGAATGCTCAAAACGCTATACAATATCACTCCGATCAATGGATAGTGTGCACTCGCTTTCAGTATCAACACCCTGAGGAATATACAATCCAATTTTAGTCGAGACGGCTTATCCTATCGTGTGTATGTAATGTATGCATGTTACGTATACTATTAACAATTAAGTATACAATTAACAATTAACATGATCTAGGTCTAAGTCATTCCGAAGACTTCAACCATCCACCATCTTGGAATGTATTTTACAGTGTAATAATTATATTATTTATCTCATTAAATGACAGACACCAATGCTACTACTAATACATTAATTATATTTTAAGTATTCGCTGCAATATTATTAAAGGACCGAGTGTGTTTTTGTAATGGAAATACAGTTGTATATATAGTAAAAATACCAGGAATGGTATTCTTCAGAATGCAATAGATGCCACCAATCGGAAATAATCACGTGAGAAGCAATTTACACTGGATCTCTAAATTGTTACTAAAAATAGCTTCAAATCGATATGGGGCTTCCCCACAGCTGTAGGACTAGTTTGCCGTTATTGATTCAACACGGAATTCTGGGACGGCTTTCATTGATAAACCATTTTCCATACGTGACACGTGGCTGGGCGTTTTACGAATAAAAACAACAATTTGAGATATAAATTGGAGAAATATCTAAGTATGTAAATTGCAGTGACGTGGAAATGGGCCAAAAGCTGAGCTGGCTGTCCGGAAATGTCCGTTGGATTACCGGCTAATGTTTGCTTGTAAACTTAATGAATATTCATATCACCTTAATGAATATTCATTTACTAGTATACCTACCGTCCTGTCATTTTGACCTGGATCGTCGCCCGTGCAAAAAAACAAACAGGGCGGGTCTTCTACTAGTTCTAGAAACTAGTGATGTTGTATCAGCGATACTATATTCCAAGAAAAAGACTAAAATATTACTATAAACATATACGCGTATGGTATGATAAACATAGGCCTATATTGAATGCCCTCTCGTGAGCTACTAGTATATAGATTCACGGTGCATTGGCATCACCATCACGTGAGTGAAACCGTATAACAGCAGTTGACCAGCTGGGTTAATTAATACCAATCGCAATGCAATAGGGCATCTCTGATTGTCTCCATCATGGGTAAGGTTAATATCGGTGTCCATGTCAAATACACATTTAAGTTCGCGAGTACGTGGCACATGCATGATACAGTTAACTGTCGAAACATGTTGATCACATGGCATTTGTAAACATATGATATCCGTTACAAACAGCCTACATAAGTAGTAAAATAATTAAACCGAATCGTTTGTTTATACCTTTGACAATAATAATGAATAAGTAAAATATGTATGTCAAATAAAAAGTATTCATAATGTATCTACCTTAACATATTTATCACTATATTGTTTGTTTACGTTGAGCATTCTGGTATTTTGTATATTAAATTGCGATTTGGAAATGTTTCTGTCTAGTTTAAAATAGTAAATACTTTATATTATCTCATTAGAGGCCACACATATAAATATTATAGTTCGATGGCAAAATACTGCTGGTGTGATTGACAGCATTATTGGTAGTCAAATGTTCATGTATAACCTAAATAAACGCCCAGAGCCTTTAAATAGGTAACCTATATACTAGTATAGCTACCGGTTAGATAATTATACGTAATTCTATACTAGTATTTCACATTGACACGGGTCAATTTAATTAATACTCGTAAACTCTTTATATATAAACATATTCATATACTAGTACTCCGATAGTCCTAATCGTGTCGTGTAACTGTGAATAATATACTAAGTATCACAAATGATACACATGCACAATTTATTCTTTCATAATTATATATATATATATATATATATATAATTATGAAAGAATAAATTGTAGTAATTCTGATATTGGTGTTTTCATCGGATACAGCCTAGACTATGTCACCGGGCGTGTTGACAGGTACCCTCATATTTAATTAATTTAATACCGATATCTGTTTTCCTTATATAGGTCCTATTGCTTTTCATTTCTTGGGAATACACTGTCCCAAATGTTATATTCAACACGTGCACGAATTTATGCACTAGCATTTAAGGAATGCTGAATAAATACAGTTAATTGTCTATGCGAAAAATGCATGGGATGCTGAAGGGGGCGGGGCACGCCTGCATCTGAACCGGTGTTGTGACACGCCCCCTTTGAGTTAGAAGGACTTTAAAATACATTTGTCTTTCTCTGGATAGTTTTTGCTTAATATTTGTGCGTTTGCCAACTTTTTACCTTAAAATAAGGCAAATGATTGCCAAATCGTATCAGATGCGCCCTGACAAGTAAGTCTCGTTCCTCCTGCGCCGTCTGCTGCGTTACCCCACGAGAACTGGGCAGGAAAGCAGGATGGCTCTGAACTATGACGGGATGAACGGGTCAGAAATGGACACTTCGGATTCAAGAAAAAGGCCTTTGGACGGCGAAACAGATAATGGGGTCACCAAAAGATCGAATCAAGGAGGAGGTTAGGGTTATACTTCTCTCGTTAGCTTACAGTAGCAATGTTTGGAAGCCTACTAGCCACCGCTTTTAACCAATATGGCGGCAGTGTATGCAGTTGTCGGTGCGACCGTGGGCCGAGAAATATTTTCGGAATTTGGTAAAACATTCGACCTAGCACCGACTTATGAGTCGGATCTTGTGGCTGAACTATCTTATTGACACCTTGGCTAATTGCTATGCGATCGTGTGATATTTTCAAGCATATTTTAACTTTCTTATGGTCGGGCACTTTCGCTGCCCTTGTCGGATCGTCTCGATCGTGTAGGGACATGCATCTAATAACATGTGTCAAAATCTCTGGTGTGCCTTTCACACCCCTCAAGGAATTCAGTGTGGTATTTTATGATTTACTGTTAGGATAAATATTCAATCGGTTAGATGCCCCGATCGGTATGTCCCTCGAACCACTTTGAAGGAGAGGAGTCACGGTCAAATCTGGCTTGTGTCTGCGCAACTTGAAGGACGTGGATCTCTTGATCTGCAATTATGACGCCGAGCGACCTAAATTCTTGCCCCGAGTTCGGCCACGAAACATTACTTGACATTGAACATTCAACCATGATTACCATATGGAAAGGTACAGTTCGTTTAGGATGTGAAATCCCCTGATTTACCGAGCATGCATCGCAGTATGGATTTGGTTATTTGACATCGCCCATTCGACAACTCCACCCACTTTTCATGAATTGATGTTAATTGCAGTTCTAAATGCATTCCACTGATCGAGGTGTACACGTGTCAGAATTTATTCATTTATCTCTTGCTCCAGGTTATGTAGACTTGTGATGTTGGTCCCACCTTTCTGCGTTCTCGATTTGGGCTTGCAAGTTTCTCCGTTGCTATTTAGGCAAACCATGTCGGCCTAAAAATAGTCCACCGTACGTACAGCTTTTTCCATGGTGAAACATTTCCCCAAACACTCTTGGGAACAGACGGATAGGAAACAGTCGATAACTAACCCCAGGGTGTGGAATGTTTTGTTGATACACAGTTGGGTTTGTTGTAATTGTGGTATATTTTTATGTTCTGGACTTGTATATCATGGGGGTTTGCGACCATAGTCATTTGCCTTAGTAATGTGCACAATACTGTAAATATATTCAGGTCAGCCAGGTGCAGGCTAATAATTCAGGATGGTATATATATATATATACAACTACAAGCTAGACATCAAATATGACAAATACTATTCATTGTATTGGACAATTTTACATTCGTATGTTGGTATATTCAATATTTATCATCGATCGTTACTTATACCGGCATCCATTTCACTGTGGTTGTAATCACAGTATCATAATTGCATGTGATTCCAGTATATTTTGTAGAGTCGGTGGGGAACTAAATTAATGCTTATTTTTTATAATTTACCCACATAATTGATCACACCTGGTTACTAAGCGTATGTTGCTGTTGTGTATGCTTTTGAAAGTTTATGCCCGACTTTAACAGATAGAGAAACATGGATTACTTTGCTTCAACATTAAAATACAAATAGTAATACATTAACTGAGATGCATTCCTAGTGAGATTGATTCCTAGTGATAATGATATGGTAGGTTAGTGAGATTGTTCACGTCAATAAGACCTGTCGACAAAATTAGGTGATAATTTAATTGTAGGCTTCCATTCTATCATAAAATCATTGAATTTGTTGACTCAACTGATCTCTTGATCAGTAGAGTTTGTATGATCGTGCAGTCATCTGTCATTGAAGATTTCTTACCGTTGTCTTTGTTTTATATTTGTGTAATTGGGTTGAGAACCACTTTCTATAGTATATATTGTTTTGTATGACTGCCTCCGTGACGTAGTGGTTAGAGCTGACGGTCGTGGGTTAAAATACCCGGACGCGTCGTACCAAAAGACGTTTTAGAACGGTACTTGTTGTTCCCCAGGCAAGGCACTCAGCATAAAAGGGGTAGGTAAAGGAAGGACTGGCCAACTCCTGAGTCGGTATAATGTGTCTGAGTGGAGTATCAATGTTAACTACGGCATGATATTCCAGTGAACTAGCACTATAAAGACTGGTGAAATACCCATACTAGCACAAGCAGTCATATGGACATGTTATGTACATGTTACTGTATGTATGCATACAAGCCGTGATATGAGCACGTTCTTGTAAGCAGATTGTTTTCACTCAAATCTCAGGTTGTCAGTTTAGGGTAGGAAGAAACCTGGAACATCTGCAGCACTGAATGTTGCAGTAAACCTGCAAGCATGCACCCGGCTGGTACTGACGAGTCGAGGATGATAAGTGCGTTGCCACTGTACAGACGGCATATCCTATAAGGCTATATCATAATCACGTTGGAAAGGTAACTTCCACAGACGTTGCTGAGCTGGGTCCTTGTTATGAGGTTTAAACCCCGAAATTTGTCTACGGAGACCAACGGTCTAACAACTGCACTTCCACTCATCTCAGGTTCGGTAATGTAACTTTCATACAAGGAATGATGTGTTGTTAGTGAATGATTGATGTGCAACGTTGCATATGATTTTTCAAATCTTCCATATTATATATATATGATGAAATGTGATTTAGAACATAAATTATTCTATATTTATATCTGACTATGAGACTAATCTATTTTTATATTTTCATAGAAATGATATATATGTAACACATACATGTACATGTTTTATATACAAGAACATAATAATACTAATCAGGCATATATTTTTTATCGTCGCGTATGAGTGAAATACCTCCTAATCCTATGCCCAGGGTACCAGGGGCCGTTTGCACGATGCTCATGTATGCTACAACTATTGTAAGGTCAACACTTTGCTATTGTAGTGGGAGCCCAGTTACAACTATTGTAGCGCTAAAGAGCGTTGTGCATCCGGCTCCTGATCCTAACGATCCCCTTCTTCCCAATCCAGGGTCTGGATACGGGCGCGTGTGCATGCAAATGGGGGAAACGCTGCACGGGGATGATGGAGTCCGAGATAGGTCACAGAGTAGAGGGGCCAGCGAACCTGGAAACCGTTAAACCTGCCGGAATATTTACTAATGATTAGCAGTTTTTTTTTATCGTCGTGTATAAGTTAAATATTCTCGCAGCAACGTTAAACAACAAATCAATCGATGTTTGACAATTTATCAACTTTAGCCCAAATACTAGTAACTCTTTTATTTAATTATTATTGACTTTCAAAAGTAAGAGCCGATCAATTTCCTATTTCCAACCCATGGTGTTCCTTCTGTTCATCCATGCCTGGATTGCATTTATATTCGTGTTGATATATTTTCTTTTTATAGAACCAGTTGAGTTTACTTCTCCATAAGCTGTCAGTCTTATAATCACATGTATAAAAAAAAAAAAAAATCATCTACATTTATTATAGTTAGACTTACTTACAGACTTGATCGCCTCCGTGGCGTAGTGATTAGAGCGTCAGCCCGGAGAGCGGAAAGTCGTGCGTTCGAATCCCTGGACGCGTCATGCCAAAAGACGTTAAAAGATGGTACTTGCTGTTCCGCTGCTTGGTGCTCAGCATTAAAACGGTATAGCAAGGACTGGTTGGCTCGGAGTCAGTATCCATTTTAACTGCGGCATGATATTCCAGTGAACTAGCACTATAAAGACTGATGAAATACCCAGACTGGCACAAGCAGCCATAATCATATACACACACAAACACACATGCATACACTGCATACAAGCCGTGATATGAGCCTGTTCTTGAAAGCGGCTTTAAACCCCAATTAACAACAACTTACAGACTTTCTTAATCATTAATGACAATATTCTCTTAGGTATAAAAGTTCAAATGGAAATGACCCCCCCCCCATCTCCAAAGTATTTCATATCATTATCATACATATTTACTACATATTTATTTTATTTACCTTTCATGAAACACGTATCATGCACACACACACACACACACACACACACACACACACACACACTTTTGTCATTGTTTTATTATTATTAACAAACACATGCTTTTTTCATTTTTCATTGTTTTTTCTCATACGAAATGTTGGGTTTTGTTTTGAGCAGGAAATGGTACAGTCACCTTAGACGCCATGCCAGATGAAAACCCCGAATCATGCTTCATGTCTTCTACTCATCCTCATCTTGATCATCCCACATGCACTGATCCAGATTCCCCCGAGACCATTACGCAAATCGATAGTAAGTTTTTGTAGTGGCCATAGCCAAGATGCATAGCCTCCACTTGCGTGTTTTTGGTGGGGGGATAACTCCACCCCAGGTGGGAGATAACTCCACCACAGGCGGGGATAACTCCACCTCCGAAGGTTATTGTGCCATGTGAAATGTTGTGTGGAAGCGTTTTATGAATTCGATCTGAAATACCGTAAATCCTTGAATTAAAGCCTGCTTTTGACCTTCTCCCTGCTAAAGGCAACGGGATATGCCCGACAGCAGCGAGTGTGATTAATTCAGCAGAGAGGTTCGTAGAGGCCGGATAATGGAGCATCACGAAATATGAAACCTGCCTTGTTTACAATTCTTGTTGCCTGAAGTAGTCTTTAGGAGTGGGTGAGTGTTAAAATTATTTTACAGCATAAATGTCATATTTCGATCATTAAAAGGAAAGATTATGTTTTATGGTTTCCGCAATTGTACCATTTTAAATATATCTGTGTATATAATATAACGATCTGTATGTCGCACGGCACAAATTTTCGAGTACACAATAAAATAAATTCAGCTTTGAATAGACGTGGCTGAGAGGGTCTCACAATGAATAGAAGCCCAGCCCACGTTGCTTCTATTCAAGGATTTACGGTAAACAGAATTCCTCGCATCCGAGTGCCAGCTTAAAGGCATACTATCACAGATTGAGTTGTCGTTTTGGAGCGAATTGGTGTTAAAAATGCAAAGTACATGCAAATACCATACATATAAATCACTTTTGTACCTCCAAATATCTTTTCATGGCTGTAGGATTGGTAAGATTCCATTGCAGTTAATTTACGATGAAGTCTGAATAAATCAGATAGGGGGATAACTCTAATAATCACATCTGAATAACGTTTCATGATGTTCCAAAGGCAAAATAATTATAGCTACATAGCTTTTATTCATAGAAAATATGAAAATATTGAAAACCTGTGGGATATGCGGAAAATGTAGCTGGTTGCACAATATACTTGTGTCTACAGACACATCAAATGTACATGTATACTTTCAGGTAAAAATATGTTTGACAATGACATACGTAAACAAAGCCGTGATAGTATGCCTTTAATATTCTACTCTCTTGTATTTATAAGTAACCATTAAGGCATTATCATGCTAGTTGCTGTCAACAAAAAGGTTAAAGGCACCAAGCTCTTCTGTATTGCTTTATTCATGGAGTCCTTTTTTCAACTGAATTCCACTAATCCAAACTACAATTTCTAGGTGATTGCAGAGTTCTATCTGTGTACATGTCGGAATGCCTTCTGACAATCAGCTGTTAGCTCGTTCCATCTGAAGACTGTCAGATGGTGCGGTGTTGTATGCCTGTTTGGAAAGCATAACTTCCGTGCCGTTTTACCTGATTTGTGTGTGTAATAGAAATTTATGAATTATTAATATAATATTATTATTATTTATATAATTATATACTGTAAATCATGAAATTAATGTGAGCATAATATTAATGTGAAAAATGCTGTGTACATACAGTCACTTTTATTTGATGCACATTTGCTGAATGGATGTTGAACCAACATGAATGGAGGCATGACCGGTCGCACATTTAATTTATGTCGCCCTTCTGACTAAAATCTAGGTGTCGCATTAAATCATAGTCGCAGTAATATTATGATTTACAGTATGAAAAGTACTTGGCGAATGAAATCAACATATTTTTTTTCCACGTTGGAATGTTTTTTAAAATACTTGTACCAACTTTCATCTTCAAAATGTACATGAACAAGGATGGAGTTTAAGCTTTCCAAATCGACGCCATCTAGCGATACTAGACAGGTAAGCCAACTGCTTACATAAATTGTCAGTTGGCGATGTGATATCAGCAGATGGCTTGCAATATGAAAAAAATATATATATATACTACCGGTAGTATGTGATATGTTTGTGATGCCCAAAAAAACTAAAAGAATACTTCAAATTCACTGAAAATATCCCATGGATCCAGATGTTATTGTTAATAGATCTATATGTACAAGTTTTCAATATTGTTTTTTTTTTCTTTTTTTTCTTTCTCAATATTGTTTTTACCTGAATTTAAGCACAGACATTGATTTGAGCAGCATGACGTATATTTCACCGAATATGGAACGGTATATGTACACCCCGTGAGCACTATGCTTACTACCTTTCCCAGCACACGCATTCAAACCCTGGCAGACATATTTACACCCTGTCGGCAGAGTGAGGTGTCTATCCGTGTTTCTACATTGAAATCAACCAATCAAAACATCTGTTACGAAAGTGTCCCGGTTCTGTTTGAAGATGCTTGTGTATTGTGCCCTTATACGGTAAAACCGTAGTTGCGTCAGATGTTGTGCGAGTGACAAAGTAGGCGGAGCTTGCATTGTTGGGGCAAATCTGATTGAACAATCGGCACCGACACAAAGGTTTTGAAAATTTCCCGAAAATCTGGCCTGTGCAGGCAAGGCGATGAAAGTCCTATAAATATGACCATTTGTACAATTTAGCAGCTCATAATTTATTCATAATCATGATATAGAGCTTATTAATGAATTGGGAGAGTTTACATTCGAGATCTTTTTATATTGTATCCATAAATATAATCGCTTCATCTAAAACTGACGCATGATGTGCAGTCCGATCAAGTCTAGATCAACTTGTCTGTCCTGACGATAGAACTGTCTCCGTCTCTATGTCATTTTAGCATCCACAAACTACTTTGCCACTTTGGTGGTGTATATCTCCATAAAGATGGCAAGAAGCAGATATATACTCCATGAGAAATATAAACTTTAAAGCTTTAGTCTAAATGATCCATTGAATGATTGTAAACATACGCAAAGTCCATTATCACCAGCTGATAACCACACTCTGCATTCTGAGTCTTGGTAAAACTTACTTTTCCGGAAAAGTAGCATTAGTAATAGGAACCGTTTATCTCCTAAGTAACTGGGTATATGAATCTAAACAGAGTGTATGTATTCTAGATTGGCGTATGAGAAAAAGTGTTCTATTTTGGGCTCTGATGAGAAAAAAATAGTACGAGTTGCTATAATTCTGTTAAGACTGAAAACGGAATGATGCTGCATTCCAGCAATTCCAGCAATTCCATCTGGCATCCGTTTTCATTCCGTTGTTAGTATTAATTTTAGATGGAATTTTCTTTTAGGTTTTGTGCAGACACATTATCTTTCTCCCGAGACGAAACAAGATACAACCATTGATTGGTCAGTTCAGACACACCGACAACCTTTTATTGGTTCGTTCATAGACACTGCCAACCATTGATTGGTCAGTTCAGATACCTCGACGACCATTGTCAGTCCGGGCATTGATTGATCAGGTCATACCCCTTGGCAACCATTGATTGGTCAGGTCATACCCCTTGGCAACCATTGATTGGTCAGGTCATACACACTGGCAACCATTGATTGGTCAGGTCATACACCCTGGCAACCATTGATTGGTCAGGTCATACACCCTGGCAACCATTGATTGGTCAGGTCATACACCCTGGCAACCATTGATTGGTCAGGTCATACACACTGGCAACCATTGATTGGTGAGGTCATACACCCTGGCAACCATTGATTGGTCAGGTCATACACCCTGGCAACCATTGATTGGTAAGTTTTAAATTTGACATAATGTCCAGTTACATCACACAACCATCACTGAGGTTTTGAAACATTTTCATACTCGAATAAAATCGTACTCTAGCCCTCAAAAATTGTTTGTAACCTCGGCTTGAATTTAAGTGAACATACATGTTTCATGATTACCGTGATCAGTCAAACCCTCTACCAGCTGAATTACCACAATCACTACCGCCTCCGTGGCGCAGTGGTTAGAGCGTCGGCCCGGAGAGCGGAAGGTCGTGGGTTCGAATCCCCGGCCGCATCATAC
>JAULBO010011130.1:0-20728 GCA_032355325.1 Clypeosectus delectus | reverse complement strand
CTCCCAATTTTAAAATACTAGTTACTTGTTTCTTCTTTATATACTTATATTAGCTATCCACCTCCCAGGGACCCGGGAACCGTTTTCGCGCTCCCTGCTTGCTTGTTCACCGTACTCCACTCATACCTCCATTATCATTAGTCCCAAATGTTGAATAGATCAACAGCCCAGAACCCCAATAACAAAAAAAGAGTAAAGTGATAAACCGGAAATTTACGTACCCTCTCGACGATATAGGCAAGTCCTTAGGATGCCCACCGTGATACTAGCGTCGTAAACCCCACAAATCAGGTTGTCGTAAGGACTGATTCAGTTTTACAGCCCCCCATACCCCTCCGCAATTGACGGTAAAAAAAAATAAAAAAAAATATAATGTCACCTTGATACTGCCCCCATTTTCTTGCCTTTCCATAAAGTTACTATCTTAAAAGATAGGTTGTACAGTACCCTGCTAACTAGTTTCTCAATTAACCGAGCGACCGACTATGGCCTCTAAGTGGGCGTAATCCACCCGTACTCAATATACTAGCCCGGCCAACCCACTAAAGAAAGGACGCCAACTTTAACCGTCCTTTTCAGCCAAGAAAACCTTGTGCTTGGAAGGCACCTATGCTCATTACACCAAGGACGGTAGTGAGGGGGACCACCGTCCCGTAAACAGGTTTACAGCCCGCCATCTTAACCTCGACCACCTCACTTCCAGAGACAGAGAACGCCTCCCTATCCTAGGTTTTGGAAACCTAAAGTTTTATCTTAACCTAGTCTCTGAAAATTGGGCCTCTGAGACTTCCGCCTTCCTAAAGAACCACAACCTTTTGTGCTTTATACACCACAGAAACCCCTATAAAAACGTAGGGAAGAAAAAAAGAAGAAATAAAGGAATCCTGTGGAATAACCCCAGATACCTGCACTTGGAAACTCCGGAAAATTTAGGCCGGAGAGAAGAGCAACAAGGACCATGCCTTATTCCCCTGTATAGGATAAGTCTGTAGGCACCTCCCAAGAACCCCATAACCCTAAACCACAATAGAAACCCGGGAAAAATACCCGCAATCGACATCCCCATAAAAATTTCCCCCAGAAACCCTAAACCCGGAGGACACCTCATTGAACATACAATAAGTATACACCACCAAATTATTATCCTCGGAAAAAGTATTTGAAGCCCCATGCAAACAGACATCCTCCGCCTCTTCACTTTTCTGTAGAACTCCCCCAAAACCCTGAAAAGACCAGAAGAACAAAGCCCGTGAGCCACCATCATGTACAAAGCACCAGTCCACCCTAAACCCCTCCCCCTCAAAATCCTCAACTGAACTAGTCTTATGTGGCCCACTGAAGAGTAGGCCACCAAGGACTTCCTGTCTATCTGACGTAAGCAGACAATAGACCTCAACACACCTCCCCAAATACCAGCTCCTCTCCAAAAAATTTCTATCCTATAGCAAAGCTGGCCGTACCTTTTCAAAACACGCATTAAGCCCACCCCCCCCAACTTTAATAGTAACCCAGCCAAAGCCATGGAACCTGCCGTAGGGGCCTCAACATGGGCCTTTGTTAGCCAGAGATGGAAAGGGTAACAAGGTATCTTAATAAAAAAAACTATGACACCAATACAACCCCAGTATCCTATCTTCCTGAGCAAATCTCACCTAAACCCTATAAAAAAAGACCCGTATATTGAAAAACAAGAAATGATAAACACCAGGAATGGAAGAGACCCGGAAAGAGTGTAAATTATCAAGTAAGAGGCAGCCCTGATTCGCTCAGGCTGAATCCCCCACCGAAGAATGAGGACAAAAACAGGAACCAAAGAAAGCTCAAAGAAAATATAAAACCAAAAAAACCTATAGGAACAAAAAGCCAAGAAACAACAAACAACCACCCCCCAAATACACACTCTTTTACGAGGGTAAGTGGCAAGCATTATCAAAGCCCCCAGCCAGAACCTGAGAAAAGCCAAAGAACCATTTCAATCATCCACCACTCAGGTTCCCCCTAACACATACCCCTCCAAGGACCCCCGATAAAGTAAAATCGGAGCCCTGAGAAAACACAGAAAGAATAGCTGCCAACAACCAACTATCCCACAACAAGGTAACAGCCCCCCTGAAACTGCCAACAAAAATTTAGCGAGCGGAAGGTCGTCACCCTCCCTGGCCACAGATTAGAAGTCTAGGCCAAGACAACTACCCGCCACTTTTAACCTAATCCCGAGCTCACTCCAATGCCCCCCGGTATAACTCTACAAATAAGCCTAAAGTAAGAATAAGTAAGAACCCCCACCTATACACCCCAAAATTCATAACCCCTTCCTTGTAAGCCAGAAGCACCGGAAAGAATATAAGAGACTCTACCTCAAACACCAAGAAAAGAATCGCCACCATGTAAAAACGAATTGAAAAGGGAGCACGAGCAGATCCAAAGGGATCAAAACCACACTCATACGGAGAGGCCTTTTGAGAATCCCGAAACCAAAGCTTAGTTAACCAGTAACATTGAGTGGCTATCGCCACAACAATAAAAAATCCAACTAATAAAACTACCCAAAAAATATCCATTTCCTAATAAGCAGAAGGGTTTTAGTCCCACTCTCAGGGTATGAGCCCGCTGTACTTCTTATACTACTCTGCTATAAGCGGGTGAGGTATTAGAAACCCCCTCCTTCGATCCTAAGTCGACCACATGATCTGCCAACCCGCCTAGGTGTTAAAGAGATCATAACTCTTGAATTCTACCACATCAAAGTAGCCCGTTAAACCCGGCTCAACACCGCCTACGGGAAACCTTGACCCAAGGACTGACGAGTCCCAAACCCGCCGTACAACTTATACTTTTTCCCGAAATAATAAACCATCCCACAAGACACAACTTGCACCCGCGGTTTACAAGACCGCCGCTCTTCTTGAGCTAAGGACGGGGGTTTCTAGTATAGCACCCTCATGTAGTCAATGAAAGGAAACATTAGCAGAAGAGGAATAAACATTCTATTATCCCTTCCATCTGGCTTGGCAGACTGCCCACCCCGAACAATTCTAATACTTCTTACGAACAGATAATAAGCCCAACTAATCACTGACCTGATTACCAGAACAAATGCTAAAGTAAGAGATCAATCAAGAACATGTATAAAAACCACAAACTTCGTACAAAATCCTGGGAAAGGAGGGAACCCCCCTAGAGAAAGAAGCCACGTTGTAACCCCCATGCTACACGGAGCCCGACGAGCCTTCCCCCCCCCCGCTCTGTAAAGGTACCCATCACCTCCCATCAACCACAAAAACCCCCCCAAAGAAATCCAGTATGCCAGGAGATAGTAAGCCAAAACCAGGAGACCCCCACAACAAGAAGCTAACGTTCAACCAGTATGGGCCACAGACGAGTAGCCAACAAAACGGGACACACGAGTAGAACCAACCCCACAAATAGACCCCACTAAAGCCCTTCCTCCCCTAAGAAAGAATAATAGCCATCCCGCATGGAATCTCTGGCAAATACAACAAAAGGGTACCAACTTTTGAACAGTTAGAACAAACCACATACACCCAGGTCGCATTCCGTCTAGAACCTCCACAACCCAAAAGTGAAACGGAACCGCCCCTACCTTAATTGACATTCCACAAATAAGCCCTCTTACAATAGCATCATTTGCTACCCACCTACCTCTAACAATACTCATTATAACTACCCTTGAACCAAAAGCCTGGATAAAAAAGTATTTAAAACCCCTAGTCGCAGTCTTCTTTTTATTATTTACCATAAACACCAAAGCCCCAAATATATTTATTTCTAAACCTACTCAGACCCCCAACCACCCCGGACTAACCAGAGAAAATAAAATTCTTCTCAAAATGAGACACAACGAATATCTTAAATTACGCATTCTCACACCACACCTATAATGAACACTTCATAAATTCAATAAAAGCCTCCTCATCCGTTACAACCTTCTTCTCCCCCTTCTCTCCTCCCGTATCAACAGTCTCTTCCCCCTTTCCATAAAGACGCTCAAGGATCTGAACAACGTTACCCTCATACTTTCTTTCCATGTAAGGTACAACCTCCCCTTTAGAGATTACTCTCCTCACATGCCTACCTGAATGATACACAACGTTTAGTTGCTCATCCCTATAAACAGTTACCCCTGTTGCCCCCACTCCCTTAGTGTGAACTATAACATCATACTTCCTGTCAGAGGACTCTGAAAAAACAGACTTATCAGTCTCACGAATTAAAATATCGGCTGAATTTAAAAGATCCCGAGCCTGCTTCCTCTCCCCTTCAAGAGAAGTTGCCACATTACAAACAACCTTTTTCTGCATTTCTGGTGTAAGGTACCTAAGCGCATCTTGGCACTGCTCCAGGGCTACCTGTAAATTCTTAACCTCTTCTAAAAGACCCAACTTCTTAAAGTTAGATCCCCCTCCTACCAAGTCATTAATGACAAGGCTCCCAAGAGAAGTCTTCAAAGTTTCAGTAGCGGAAACCAAACGATTTCTAGTTTGGCCCCAATAATAGCCGTCTTGACTGCCAGCTACCATTCCCTTCCAGGACTCGAAAATAGACAAAGGAACACCTTCAATAATTGTTGGCATCATGGCGTGCATGGCCCCGCAGAGCTCTGCACATATACCGCAAATGATGCCAGGTAACTTAAGCTCAAAAAGACCACGAGTTAACCGACCGGGAATAGCATCTACCTTAATTCCTAGTCCGGGAGCACCCCACCTATGAATCACATCCTCCCTTGTTACAAATACACGAATCAATTGATTCACAGGCACCATAAGAGGACGATCCACAGTAAGAAGGTCCAAGAAACCAACCTCTCTATCCTCTGCCCGAGGAATTATACGAGAATCCCACTCCTTGTAGTTGCAATCTTCCCCTACAAGAATTTTATACCTCCAATATCATTGATGCCCTGTTACAGTCACATCCATATAGGGAGACTTATACGTCTCATCATTAACATAAAGGGCATAAGTAGAAATACCGCATATAACCACTAACAGCACAATAGGAAATCTCCCCCAAAACAACTCCAAGAGGGGACACTCTAAATAAGTTCTACAGGTAATACGATTAAAAACAGCTATACGAAGAAACCACGTAACAACAAGTATGACAAACAGTCTCAATAATAGGCCATACTCATACACCACCTGCAAGTTATAAGCTTGCATCGTCCAAGGCTCAGGAAGACTAACCTGATCTCACTCTAACAGCACAACTAATCTTTAAACAAGATTTCCATAAAATTCCTTTTCCCACGAGGGCAAAAAGGGTTTAACAAGACTACCCAGCACGTTCCGGAACGGGGAGCCTTGGGCCTTCTCCTCCAAGACCACCCAATTAACCCCATAAAAATAACTCTCTGAACAACTATGATAAGGCACTCCAATAAACCAATCAACCATCCCATTATAACCCTAATGCAAACAATAAACCAATGCCCCTCCCAAACTAAGTGCATAGACATCTCACCAATAATAGCTAACATAACATGCCCACAAACCACATTCACTAGTAAGCGGAATCCTAGAACTACTGGACGAATTAACCACCTTAAAACCTCCGATAATACTACCACCAAATTCAAAGAAAGAGGAGCTCCTTTAACCCAAATTCCCCTTAAAAACCCCTCAACCCTTAAAAGTCTACCCAACGTTCCTATTCCCCAGAAAAAAAGAGCATAGAAAAACACAAACCTCGCCCTAGTTCTCGCACCTTTAACAAAAGGAACCATCCCTAAAAAATTTACCCTAAGAAGGACACAGCCAAGAAAAACCATTAAGTGAGCCCCACCGGCTTTCTTCCCAAAAGGACTTCCTAGGAAAGCTTTAGACGCAACTATTGAACCCCAAATAAATCCAACCTCCAAAAATCCCGCCCTTATAAAAAAGGGTCTTCTCACAAGGAATAAAAGATAGAACGGAAGGCAAAGAGCTAAAAATGTTCCTAGCCTTAACCTCCAATCAAATTGCCTGAAATACCTATAATACCTTATCCTATTAGTCAACTCAACCCAGGGATTAACCAAAATCACTTGCCGCACGAAAAACGGCCGCACTGCATATACTACCTGGGCCTCCCCCACTTACGGGGAAGAGCTCCTACTCTCTCTCCTTAGGCTCCAAAGACCCGCGTGCCCAATACACCACCCCGCATTAAGATACGGGGAGGACCCTAAACCCCCATGAAAAGGGTTCAAACCCACTCATCTGATTAGCCGTACCAACTCTCCCCGGAGGCCACCACACCATCTCAACAGCTTCAACGTTGCATTTTTGTTAAACTACCCAGGGGAATCTTGAGGGTTGAAGAGCTTCTACACTCTACCTTCGGATTAAAAGTCCGCCGCCCTAAGCTTAGGCTACCAACCCAACCACCCATCGGTTAAATAAGCCAAAGAAATTTTAAATAACCTCCCACAAACCCATTAGATACCCCTAAGACCCAAAGTATATCTCTATAAACTTGCCTACTAAAAAGTCTAAGTTCCTAAAGATTTCTGTAAACCTCCACTGCCAACCCCATGCTGTCCAAATATAAACAAAGGCATAGACAACAATCCAAATTCCATCAACAAAATGCCAGTACCAAACAGCGAAAGTTAAATTCAAGTGACGCTGCCTAGAAAAATGGCCCAATCGGGCCCGATTCCAAGCCACAAACAAAAAAATTAACCCCCCCACAACATGCATACCATGAAGACCTGTTAAGGCATAAAAACATCTCCCATAAATTCTGTCGGCAATAGTAAACTTAGCCGTGTAGTACTCCCAAACCTGAAGCCCCACAAAACAAGCCCCCATTACCATTACCACCCCCAACCAAAAAAGGAGGGGTATAAGTTGGGCACTCTTGATCGCTTTCTGCGCAACATTACAAGGATACACAGTTCCCACCAGCAAACCGGTATTAGCAAGAGGAATTCCTATACATTTTATAGTTTCCATCTCCGGAGGCCAGTAACATCCGATCACATGTCCTGGAGACATAGCCCTATGAAAAAAAGCCCAAAAAAATGAAACAAAAAATATTCTCTCCCTTACCAGGAAAAAACAAAACCCGATTCGAATACCTCGCTGTACCCGAATAGTATGTTTACCTAAAAAAGTAGACTCAGTGACAATATCAACAAACCACCAGTACACACAAAGAACAGTCCCAAGGAGACTTACAAGTACCCAATAAAAAGGATCACCGTGTAAGAAATGTGCAAACCTAATTGCCATCAGGCCTAGGCCCCAAGCTGTTAGAAAAGGCCAAGGTCTTGGATCTACTCGATGGAAAGGACAACGCTTCATTAAAAGAGAGGAGCGCCTCACAGCGCAACGAGCGAATGACAACCGCCCATGATTATTTCACCACCCTCCCCACTATACCGACAACATTACCACTTAAAGGGTGGCCCTTGGGGCTTTCCCGGAAGCTTAATCTTTGTTGAGGGAATTTGAATATACCACAAGATACAAAAAAAACTGTACCTTAAAAACATGACCATTAAAAGCCAAATCAACCATCCGACTGGTTCCATCATAGGCAACTCCACCCCAACTAAACGTTGGGGACTTTAACATGAGATAACGGCTCAGAAAACAACACACACCACATAAAAAACAACATAGTAATTAAACCAATGACTGCATATATGTTTATTGCAATCTAGAAAATTCTTAAACCAAATAGAAAACCCCATAGGCCCACAATACTCCACCCATCCCTGCTCCAACCAAGAATTGACCTCCTCTGATAGCATCATGCCCCAGTAAACTTGGGGCTGACTTCTTATACCATCTATAAACCCCAACTCCCGGAAAAAGCTACGACGCCGAACATCATTCTGATCCACATCACTTTTTCTCCCATAGTCTACCCCACAGTTCGTCCCCCTCCAAAAAGTGGTTCTTCGATGAGCTTGGGCGATCTCATTTACCCAAAACCACCAAACCCCCAACCCCGGAATCAACAAAGCTACCAACTTGCTTAATTCCTCTGAATAAAGACATGGGCAGGAAATAATATACCACGACCCCAAACTTCCCATTATAGCTGTAAACAAGAATAACGGGAAACAAAAAGAATGGATCCTTGGTAAACCGCAACCCCTTCTACGAAATCCTTTTGATCCACTCTGCCGCCCCACCCCCAGACTCCTAAAAAAACAATAGAAAATTAGTCGAGACCTGTAATAGCCGGTCCTAAAAACTCCTACTACGAAGAAAAAAACCCCTACCACCCTTATCTCCGACATAAACATACACTCTAAAATTATTTCTTTTGAATAGTACCCCCTAAAAAAGGGAAACCCACAAAGACCAACACACCTCCTAATAAAATAGCCTTTTAACTCCGGAACCTCCTTGAAACACCTGGGTAGCCGACGAAGGTCCTGGCCATAGCCCTTAATAATCAACCCAACACAAACAAACAACAACGCCTTAGTAGTTGCATGAACAACCAAGTGAAAAAAAGCCAAAGCCGGAAACCCAACTCTCACAGCAAATATCATTAAAGATACTTGTGAAAGGGTAGACAAAGCCACGACCTTTTTTAAATCGTACTCTAGACAAGCAGCTACACCAGAAATAACCAAAGTCGTTAAAGCAGACCACTGAAGAAACCTCAGCACACCCCCCCTTAACCCCTCATAATACCGAATAACTAAGAATACTCCGGCTGTTACCAGGGTCCTAGAATGAACTAAAGAGGACACCGGAGTCGGAGCTGCTATAGCCTGAGGCAACCAAGAACAAAAAGGATACTGAGCCCTCTTAGTCATCGCAGCCAAAGCTAGGAAAAATCCAAGATAACCCAAATTCTCCCCCAAACACCTCCTCTCCCCCCACCCTAATCCCTTAAACACCAGAAGTAGGATAAGAAAGCAATCCCCCAGCCGATTAGTTAAAGCCGTAAGAAGGCCAGCCGATAAAGAACTCCTTGCTGGGTAGTAAATAACCAAAAGAAAAGAGAAGATTCCCAAACCATCCCACCCAACCATTAAACCAAATAAATTGGGAATAAAAATAAACAAAATTATAGAAAACACAAAACATATTAAAAGACAGTGAAATCGAGAACTGTAGGGCTCACCCTCCATATAAAAGTCCCTAAACTTAAATACACATCCCGAAACTAAAAAAACTACCCCAGAAAAAATAAGCCCAACTCGATCCACTATCACTTCAATTCCATAACCGCATCTTCCATAACGCGTCAATTCCCAACCTAAAACAAACATATCCTCCCCTAAAGATAAACCCCCGAAAAGGGAAAAAAACCAACCCACTATAATGAAACATTGAGCATAATAACTTACTTTCATTCTAGAGAAAAGTAGAAATCTACCTAATTACAGCCATTCCCGTAAATTTTCTCCCCTACTCACTATTTGTCAGGGCGCACCTTCCAGTACCCCTACCTTGTTACGACTTATCTCACCTTCCGGCGAGAGCGACGGGCGGTTTGTACACAAGTTAGATTCACGTTCAGGGAAGCATATTAATCTCCCCTTACTCCTAAGTCCACCTTCACCTGGATGTTTCATATTTCCTCCAGGCTCCGTATTTCGAAATTTGAATTGTAATACCTACTCCCTTGTACCATTGGCAGTATTACGACCTGACTTTATGGCTCCTGTCAACAAGTCGACCAGTTCCATTGAGCCTGTTTCTTCTTGCTCGAACAACAGGCTGACGACGGCAATACACCGGCTGTTCTTTTTCAAGGTACAGTAAGATTCCGCGCGGATCATCGGATTAAGGCACATATTCCCCTAGGTAGTTAACGAGCCGCCAAGATCTTTGAGTTTTAAGCACACGCTCGTAGTCCCCAAGCAGCTGCCCACAGCAAAGTTTGCGTCGGTAATAAATGGGTCTCAAATCCATGTCTTCGGGTCACCGGTTCCGTGGCCTCAGCCTAAAGGGAAAATCTCTCCTTTCCTCGGGAGGGTTAAACGGATTGCACCCCTATCCTTCCCGGATCGATTCCCTTATGTCCTACCTGTCCCACTCACACGAATATGAGCGGTGGGGTACGTCTGACCACCTTTTGCACTGTCACGCTTGAATTGAGTAACGCAGGTTTAACCGCGACTGCTGGCACCTGGTTGGACTCCTCTATTAAACTATATCCCGGTCGAGCTTTCGCACATTGCCAAGACCTTTTCACTGGAGGTATGGAACATTTACTAACAGTCCTCGAATTTTTTCTGATTGTAGGTCGTGAGCTCCCTCCACAGCGGCTCTAAGCGCCCCTTATAGGAAAGCCGACTCATACGCATTCTGCGCCTAAACTACCATGTGTTAATCGACCAAATTGTACCCAAGCAAGGTAACTAGAACCAAACTATCCGTTCACTTCTTTTGCTGCTGCTCCTGAAAGAATCACTTCCATCTTCTGGGTGCAAACCAGATATGTTTCTTACACTAAGGAGCAATATAGAAAAAAACCCTGGGGGAACCGTAATCCGCCACTTTCGAGGCTGCAACTCAACGTTGTTATTCAACTACAGGGCTTAATCCCCACTATTTACCACTACTTCACCTCCTCTATAAAACGACGACTGCTCCCCCAACAGTACGGCTCCAACATTAAAAGGTTATTCGCCTCCACGTTTCTTATTAGCTCATCCCCAAAATTACCTCGGGTAGGACCGTAGTCCTTCTCTTTACCTCAATTCTCTTCATCCCATTCCCTCTCATCCCACCTAAAAGCAGGATCAATCCAATCGTACTCTCTAGCCTTATCCCCAACATTTCTAATCCTCCGAATTACAAAATCCTCATAACGCTGAACTGCCCCCAACACTGGGAAGAAACAAAAATAGAAAACAGTTCCCATCTCCCCCGCCCGGACAAAAGGCTCCTCCACCGCCTGCCTCCCAACAAAAGTCAGGATGCAAAAATTAGCAACCCACACTCAAAATAAACACTGACAAATAAGGTAATTCCCCAAAGACTCCATCTTCCCTACCCACATCTCAGGGATAAGGAGAAGGATAAGAATAGAAGAGAGCATCAACACAATTCCCCCAACCTTGTTAGGGACTGAACGAAGAATTGCATAGGCAAACAAGAAATACCACTCAGGATGAATTCTCGTAGGAGTGTCCATGTAATCACATATCACAAAATTTTCCCCGTCCACCAGCATATAGGGATAAAAAGCTACTATGAAGCACAAAAAAGCACAACTTCCCATAACCCCAACCAAGTCTTTCACTGTAAAAAACCTGTGAAATCGAACTAAACAACAATCCGTATCAACCCCTAAAGGATTTCCTGACCCCCTCTCGTGCAAAAAGTTCAGGTGAAGAAAGAACACTGCCAAAATAACAAAGGGTAAAATAAAGTGAACCCTAAAAAAACGTTTTAAGGTAACATTTCCAACAGCATAACCACCCCATACCCACATAGCAACATCTTTTCCCACAACAGGAATCGCAGTAACTATTCTCCTAATAACCTGGGCAGCCCAATAAGACATCTGACCCCAAGGAAGAACATACCCGGTAAAGGCCGTCAACATCACAAGGAGAAGAAGGGCAACTCCCCTCAATCACACCTTGTAGATACGAAACGACCCATAATATAAACCTCGGCAGATATGTAAATACAAACATGCAAACATAAAATTAGCCACATTAATATGAAAACCCCGAAACGCCCAACCTATCCTCACCTCCTTTATAATAAAAGAAACCCTCATAAAAGCTATGTCCTCATGGGCTGTGTAGTACAAAGAAAGAAACCACCCGGTCACCACCTGGCCAGCCACACAAACCCCCAGCAAGGAACCCAGGTTCCATCAAATTCTCAAATTTGAGGGGCAAGGTAAATCATAAAAAACGCCCTTTAGGGCAGGGAATACCACCCCTTCCTTCCATTCCAACAACTCAGTGGGGAGGGCTACTAACCCATACATCGAGCTTAAGTCGATCGCATTCATCTGCCACCCCCACACCTACCTTATAGTTCTACGATCACCCCGTAAAGCCCCCTTCTTATTGTACCTACATAGCTTAGTAATCGATACCATACAAATGGCCAACAACACCGCTAAAAACAGAAAAGGCGGACCGGCCACCCACTTTCCTCTTATTAATTCTGGGTTACAAAAGTAGGGAGACGGAAAGTACCCTGTAAGTAGACACTCCAGACACATACGCCGACCAGTAAAATAAACTAACCCTACAACCAGTAAAAACAAACCATACACACACTTAAGCGGAAACTTCACTGTTTTCCAAACCCTGTGAAACAAAGGAGAAGGTGCTAATGCCACAGCATAAAGAAAAATAACCAGTAAACCCCCAAGAAACGAAAGAAAGACAAAATGACTCATCCACACTGCCCCACAATACCCGAAAATTAAACACCCAAGAGTAACAAGAAAAAAGCAAATACCCCCAACAGCCTGAGGACTCACCAGTCTTCTAGCCCCCACAAACAATCCCATAAGAATAAATGTTAAAAAATACCAAATTTTCAACTATAGCCTGCCCAGACAACAACAAACTAACATCCCTGACAATCCAGTGCCTTAAACAAATCATTTCCGTACCTCCGAGCAAAAATAACCAACAAGCCAAGACCAAGGGCCGACTCACATACCCCCAACCCTAAAATGTAAAAAAAAATATAGTTCGCCCCTATAGGACCTATTGCCATAACGCCTCCCAACACACCCACTAAAGCCACCTCCATACATAAAAGACCACTCAACAAATGACGGTACTGAAATCCAAACCTCACCCAACCCCCCACGAAAAAAACGCAGGAAAATCACCCCATAACCCTTAAACCACCCCAGTCACATACTTCCTCGTACTTGAAAAAAATCTTACTCCACATTCCTTAAACCCTTATAAAAATCAAAACAATCCCCACCACCAAGCGCTCCAACAAACTTCCTATTCTTCGGAAACCTCATCCTCTGAATCACTATCCCTTCTATCACTATCCCTTCTATCACTATCCCTTCTATCACTATCCCTTCTATCACTATCCCTATCCGGAGGAAGCGGAGGAAGGGTAGGGAAAATATTGGGGAAAATATTGGGGAAAATATTGGGGAAATCCGGACCCTCCGGGTCTGGACCTTTATCATCATCCTTTGGAGGAAGAACTGGAGGAAACGGAGGAAGATCCACCGGAGGACGGGGAACGGGATAATCGAGAAAACAAAAAGGCTCACACCCTACCACACCAACCTCCTTTCCCTCATGAGTTGAAAAAAAACCAACCCTCTTAAACAAACCCTTCCAACAATCGATCAACATTCCTGAGAACACAACAACTAGAACCCCTCCTAGGATAGGGTTCCAAAGATACCGGAAACCATTTAAACACAACCAAGCACCCCGGCACAAGCGCTCACTTTTATTCAACGATAAAATTACTATCAACATCTTTCACCATCCCCCTTTTAGACAGACCACTAAGCACTCCGACGAATTTTCTTTTCTCTATAACACTCATCATCTGAATCCGGACCCTCTCTCCCTCAAAGGACCGGAGGAACATCTCTACCATCTTCATCCTTTTCCTTCCCCGAAGGAACCGGAAGGACAGCAGAACCAGCAAACGGAGGAATAATTGGATCATCCGGGTCTGACCCGTCACCGTCATCATCCCTATCCCCCTCCGAAGGAAGGGGAGCCGACGACAAATCAGAAACCTCCGAAGAAACTGGAGGGCGAGGAACAAGATCTACGGGTTCGTTTTCTCCATCACCAGAACCCTCTCCCCCCCCAGTTGACTCCGAACCAATCCATTTGTTCAACTTCCTTTGGCAACTAGCTACTCCTCCTATTAATCGAACAACTAGAACCTCCACAAACACGAAATACCGAAAGCATCGAAAGCTTTCGACCGAAAATTTACCCACCAACCACCCCTTCAACAATTTTAGCTTGTTTATCATTTCAATCCACATTTCATACTCCTTATGCCCTAATCCCAAAACATTCCGACGAATTCTCCTTTATTTAGAATACCCGTCGATCTGAATGGTCATCCTCCCCCTTTAAAGAGGGAGGAGGGTAAGAAGTAAATCTTCTATTTTCGTTTTAAAAACAGGCGAAGAGACCGTTCCCGACGCATAGGTCCATCCCAACACGGATCTATCTTAGGATGGTCTGAAGGGTCAAAAACCTCATAAGGATCCCAACTTTTTCTATGACCCGGAAGCTCCGCAAAATAATAGTTCCTAATTATCATATCATTATCAAACCTTTCATCAATCAGCTTCTTTCGACGGTTAGTCACCGCTGCTATATTTCGAATAGCCAAAACCTCCACGAAAGTGTGACGTGGTATACATGAGAAACCGCGTATAATCACCCACTCCAACCTCCTCGGACGATTACCAACCATCAGGGGCCGCCGACACCTTAAAAAAGCCTCCCACTGCATATGAAGGAACAAAGAAACTCTACATATTACCATGGCACAACCCACCGTTCTCCACTGATTCCAGTAGTAGTAAAAAATGGGATAATCCGGAATACGGCGAGGCATTCCCCTCAAACCCAGAAAATGCTGAGGAAAGAACGTTAAATTCACTCCAACAAAAGTTAGGATAAAATGACCACGTGCCCAACTTCGATGGAACACGTTTCCAGTTAAGAGGGAAAAATAATGAACATACGACCCAAAAATAGTAAACACTGCCCCCATTGACAACACATAATGAAAGTGAGCTACAACGTAGTAAGTATCATGAAGAGCCACATCCAAGGAAGCATTAGAAAGCATAATCCCAGTAATCCCCCCAACAGTAAACTTCAAAATAAACCCAATAACCCACAACATGGGAGCCTCAAACCTCAAATAAGACCCAAAAATAGTAGCAATCCAACCAAATACCTTTACACCAGTTGGGACTGCAATCAGCATAGTTACTGCAGTGAAATAAAACCGGGTATCCGCATCTAACCCCACAGTAAACATATGATGGCCCCAGACAATAAATCCTAAGATACCAATAGAAATCATAGCGTACATCATAGCTACTGCCCCAAACACCCGGATCTTCTTAGTATAAAACACTAACATGTGCGACACTAAACCAAAACCAGGAAGAATCAGCACATAAACCTCAGGATGGCCAAAAAACCAAAACAAATGCTGAAATAACACCGGATCCCCCCCTCCTGCAGGATCAAAGAACGTACAATTAAAATGACGATCCATAATTAGCATAGTTAACCCCCCTGCCAAAACAGGTAAAGAAACTACCAGCAAAAACCTCGTCACCACCAAAGCCCAAACGAAAGGAGGACAAAACTCCGCCTTGTATGATTTACCCCGCATATTCAAAAAGGTAACCAAATAATTAATTGAAGCAGCAGAAGAGCTAACCCCAGACAAATGCAACCCCAAAATAACCATGTCTGTACAAATATCCCTCTGATACGGCGTAGACGACAACGGAGGATATATAGTCCAACCAGTTCCCCTCCCCTGCTCAATAAAAGGAGACACCACCACCATATACAGAGCAACAGGAACAACCCAAAATCTAAAAGTATTAAGCCGGGGAAACCTTATGTCAATAGCCCCTAACAATAAAGGTAGTAACCAATTACCAAACCCCCCAATAAGAACTGGCATGACAAAAAAGAAAATCATTATAATAGCGTGAAGAGTAACAATCCAATTGTACATCTCCGTTCTAGGCAGCCATATCCCAGGCCGCCTTAACTCCAACCGCATTATCCAACTCAAAGATAACCCCCCTAAACCAGATCATATACCAATAATGAAGTATATGGTACCCACATCTTTGTGGGAATTAGCCATTAATCAACGGCGTCAACGCATCACTAAACCCCCATTATTCCCAAGCAGGAGAGAGGAAATCGAACCTCCCACAAGTGGGGCATGAACCCACCATACTCATTATATTATCCCACTTTTACCCCACATCTCTTCAATTATTTTTACTCTCCCGTTATTTTTACTACAACATCGACAGGATAAAATCCTGAAACCAAATGTCCTTTCGTACCCTCCAGCCTAAACTTTACAGAAAGAAGATAGAAACCGACCTAGCTTTCGCCGATCTGAACTCAGCTCACGTCAGGTTTTAATGGGCGAACGAACCAACCCTTGAGACCGCCTACAAGCCTCAGGATACCAAGAGCCAACATCGAGGTCGCAAACCCGCCCATCTATAAGAACTATCAAGGAAGATTACGCTGTTATCCCCGGAGTAACTCCTTCTTCAAATCACACTATTTATCTCTGTGGGTCGTAACGCACCCGTTAGCGTGACTAAAAAGGTCTAGTTTTGCCTCTTTGCTGCCCCAGCCAAAACTCATCAAAATTACACTCCTCTACTCAAAAATCAAAAATATCCAATACCACTAAACTAATAAAATATTAAAACACCTAAAATATCCCAACGCTGACATTAGTCAATGCGGATTGACGCTATAATAGGAATTTCTAACTTCACGGGGTCTTCTCGTCTTTCTCTCCCATGAAAGCATTTGCACGTTCAATTCAAGTTCACCAAAACAACCTTGAGACAGTCGAGGACTCGTCAAACCATTCACAGGACCCACAATTAATGGGCCATAATTTAGCTACCTTAGCACGATTTACCGCGTCCGTTTAGGCTCGTATACCCACCGGGAAGGCACGACCCCCCATGTTGATCAGAAAGCGATGTTTTTGATAAACAGGCGGTCCTCTCTTTTGCCGAGTTCCTTAAGGTTCGTTTCCCAATACCACTATTCATATTTCCATTTTTTTCCCCGAAAATAAAAAACATTTACAACTATCTCGACTACTCATCTCTACATTATCTCTCCCACTACTGTAGTTTCGTGGGATGGTCTTGTACAACCAAAAGATAAATCCATTATTATTTTAACCAAAGGCTCATGTGAGGTGTAACCCACTCCATGAAGATGGCTTCTTTAAACCTACTTATAAACCTAAAACTTCACCAATCATCCTTTTCAAGCACCCCCCCAGCTTAGCCTGAAGGGGCCATCTCCTAAAAGAGGACAGAATCTTGTAAACAAGATAAACTAAATTGTAGAACCCGTCCCAAAAAGGGCTATACTTTTATATATTTCCAAAACAACCAGCTACCAGCCAATGCGAAAGGTATTTCGCCACTATCTCCCTGTCTCTGGATAGCATACAACGCCAACCCATAGCAAGAAAGTAGATCACCAAACTTTCGGGCTACCGCATAAGAATAAAAAGTAGTAGAGCCATGATGCAAAAGGTACAACGAATTCACCGCTGCTACTCTTCTGATTAAAAAACCTTCACTCACGTTACTATCAATCCACTATCGCCGCTTTATATGTTTAATTCGGTCTCCCCTACTAAAACAATTATAAATGATTTAATTATGTCTAACAAATTCTTAAAAATTTTGCAGCAAAGTCACAACCCACTAAAGGTGAGAGGAGATCGTGCTCCAATAAAAAGGGCCGAAACCTTTTTCCCATTAACGGACTCACCTTCTTCTAAAGAAAGAGAAGGAAGCAGGAGAATGCCCCCATCAGAATGGGAAGAATTCGACGCCAGACCAGGTTCATTAGAAGATCATACCGGTACCGAGGAAAACTCCTCCGACAAAGCACTACCAGAAAAACTACTAGAAACCCCATAAAAGGACTCAAAATAGTCGTTCCGAAATGCTCCCAATATTCACCCCAACGATAAAGCCCGATCCCCCCAAAAAACAACACACTCGTCAGTTGCCCTATAAAAATCACACTAGCGTACTCAGCAATGAAAATTATACCAAAACCACCCCTTCCAAACTCCACATTAAAACCAGACACCAACTCAGACTCACCCTCCACAAAGTCGAATGGAGCCCGATTAGTCTCCGCCAAAACGCAAAACATCCACCACGGAAAAACCAAAGGCAGAATAAAACCATTAGGCACCCACCACTGATAAAACACAACATCCCTAAAATTAAGGCTTCGACACATAAAAAACGGAATGATGTAAAGCATCACAAGTATAACCTCATAAGAAATAACCTGAGCAAGAGCCCGAACCGCCCCAAACATCGCATACTTGGAATTAGAGGACCACCCACAAAGAACTACCCCATAAACCCCCGTACTCATAACGCTTAAAACATACAAACCTCCCCAGAAAAAATGGATACCACAGCCCCAAATTCCAGGACTACAGCCCCACAAGACAAAAGAGTGAAAAAGCATAAAACAGGGGCCCAAAAAAAACAAAACAGGATTAGAGTCCCTTGGAGTAAAATACTCCTTCCTAAACAACTTAATGCCATCAGCAAAAGGCTGAAGAATGCCATACCAACCCACCATTTCGGGGCCCTTACGACCCTGAGATGCCGCCAGAATCTTCCGCTCAAAAAGAGTTAGGTAAGCCACTCTCAACAATACCGTCACGTAAAACCTAACCGAAAAAAAAATAGCTTCCATCCTCCCCCAGGGGCACGAGATTCAACCCTCTCCTTCCCGTTAACAGCGGAACGTCCTATATAGACCAGTGCCCCGGACAACTTTTACATTTTACAGGTCAGCGGACCTCAGTCCCCTGACCCAACCTCGGATTCCCTTTATAGGCTCAACTCTTTATCCAGGCCCTCTTCTCTGGGTCCCAGGGGATAAACCCCCGGGACTATCTTGAAAGCCATGCTCCCCCGACCCCAGCCTGGACAACATGTTAAACCTATGGAGCCCAGGGGCTAAGCCCCCGAGTTCCAGGAACCCTATTCCCATTTTTTTATTATTACATCCCTATCTCGAGATGTTGGATACTATAACCCCTTCTCGGCTTTACCCAGTCAATATCCCTTATCTTCAAACAGATTTGACTTCACAAGCTAACCTTCACTTTCTTTAGTGCACAAAAATAAAACACCGAACAACTTTAATAACAAAGAGCCAGAGAATTCCCTTACATTAAAAAATTAACCCGAGTTCTATTTTCAGGGTTCTTAGACCCGACCACTTCTTCAACTAGTTGAAGCCCAAAAGACTTGCATTGAAGAATAGGACTTTATTTAAAGACATGAGGTAACCACCCTTTAGTTAAACCCCACGTTCGCCCCGGCCACATCTTTCTTTAGGCTCATGAAAATCAGATCTAAGTCCAACTTCACGTTAACCTACGAAAGGAAAGATACTTACAATACCGCCAGAAAACTTTAATATTTTGGAATACATTTTCCAAAATACACCTATTTCTTATAGGCACCCGGCACTTGAAGCTTCAAAAAACTATTCCCTTAAACCCCTCTCCGTACGTCTAATACCATAGACTAGCCCGAGATCCCCAACTACAACCAAGGTTTCCTGTTCCCTGGTGACTGGGATTTTAGCCCAAACCACCATTTCACAGAAGAACACCACCATAGAGAGTATTCCCATTCTTAAGAGTTCGAGGGTTTAAAAAATTTTAAGATATTTTTACCTAGAATAGTCTTTTGGACACGTCTCTCATCAAAATCAACCCTAACCCTCCTCAAAAACTAAAAAGTACAAATACTTAGAAATTTCAAATCCTGAAAATTACCTAGGATTACTCTCTAATTTTTCTTAAAAACTTTATCCGACAATATCCGACCAAAAACCCACACAGATCTTTAGTACCTCAATCGACCTTTGAACCTCTCTCTAATGGAGAAAAAGTTAACATGGTTCTAAGAAACCCTTCTTAACAAGAAATGGTTCTTTGGATACCTGTTCCAACTTATCCCCAAAGGTGCTACCTCAGATAAGGGTTACATTCCCAACCCATCCAACTTCCTAACCAATCCTTACCAAAACTTCAAATTAAATAAGAAAAAACACTAAAACGGGAAAAGATAAATCAACCCCCGAAACACACCTCTTCCTAAGCAATAAAAAAAATCAGTAAACCACGGAGACAAAGGAAGCAGACAACAAATCAGAAGAAAAACCCAGTAGACCCCCCCAGGGATAAACGTTTTTTCCATGAATTAAAGAAAGGAGTACCCCTCAATCTTAATCATCAAAATCAACCCTAACCTTCCTCATAGTGAGCAAAGCTCAAAGAGCTTCTTCTTAAAAATCAGAACTCTAAACAGAGATGTAACAGCCACCTCCTAAGCTAAACCCCCTATCTTCAGTTACCCTCGCCCTGTCCTTACTTGAGCCCATAAAATTAGATCTGAGTCCAATTTTCCAACCTCAAAAAGACAATCAAAATTTTTGTATCATAGGAAAATTCTAGCATTTTGAAATCAAAATTTCAAAAAACACCTATTTTTCTATGAGGACTTTCTCACTAAAAGTTTCAAAAATAAAAGTGGTTTTTACAAAACCCTCCCACTTTTAGCATCCAATACAAAGAACTTTATCGAAGCACCCTGCTTTAGGGAAGGTTTCTCACCCCCAACTTTTACTGGTTTTAGGGGCCCCAAAACCTTCAAAAACCCTGTTTCAAAAAACACCTGTTTTTGTACCAATACTTCTATTCTAAAAAGTCCATTTTGGACAGAATCAGCCTAAAAACTAAAAAGTACAAATACTTAGAAATTTCAAATCCTGAAAATTACCTAGGATTACTCTCTAATTTTTTTTAAAAACTTTATCCGACAATATCCGACCAAAAACCCACACAGATCTTTAGTACCTCAATCGACCTTTGAACCTCTCTCTAATGGAGAAAAAGTTAACATGGTTCTAAGAAACCCTTCTTAACAAGAAATGGTTCTTTGGATACCTGTTCCAACT
>JAULBO010011129.1:8371-19445 GCA_032355325.1 Clypeosectus delectus | reverse complement strand
CATTTGAAAATTATAAACACGAAATACTTTTACCATGGAAAAATCCCTTTTTATACGCAGAACATATAAATAAAACGTATTCAGAGTACGTTTTTTTGCACTCATCTATAACTAATGAGAAAAATCAAAATTCTATTTTAGCCTTTGATATTATTCAGAAATTTTTATCACAATCATCAGCTGAAAAACAAATAGCAAAACATAAAAGCGTACTTTTTGGACACATTGGTTACGATATAAAAACCAACAGTAAAACAACTAACCACTTTCAAGATGCATGGATAGAAACGCATAAATTTCATTTGTCTGAATTTAACAGCCTATTGGTATTCAATCATTCGCACAAAACCATTAGATTTCTACAAATAAAAAAAACATCTTTTATTCCACATGCTTTAAATGCCTTTTCCAAAAAAAATATAGCCCAAGCAGAATTTGTTCAATCTAATATGACACAAAATACTTATATAGACTCAATCGAGAAAACAAAAATAGCCATCATTGAAGGAAGATTCTGCCAAGCAAATATTACAAGAAATTTTTTTGGACAATCAACAGAAATATACGAACCATTGCAGGTTTTCTATCAACTTTGCAACTTTAATCCTGCCCCATATAGCGCCTTAATCAAAACAAAAGAATATTCCCTTGCTTCCTCAAGCCCAGAAATGTTTATAGAAATAAAAAATACGTCAGTTACTTGCGACCTAATAAAAGGCTCAGCAAAAAAATACGACAATGCAACAGAAGACATAAATAGCAAAAAAAAACTACAACACAGCGAAAAAGATAAAGCAGAAAACCTGATGATAATAGACCTTATGCGCAATGATTTAGCAAAAAATTCGGTTGCTGGTTCGATAAAAGTTCCCTATATGTTTGAATTGCAAACTTACGCCAGTGTTCATCACTTAGTTTCTAGCGTGTCATCAAAAAAGCTAGAAAACTGCTCACCCTTGCAATTTATTATGGATAGCTTCCCAGCTGGCTCAATTACAGGCGCACCAAAAGCAGAGGCAATAAGATGGTGTTATAAAATAGAAAAGTGCAAAAGAGGCGCATACTGCGGAGCAATAGGACTAATAGGACACAACATAGCAAAAACATCAGTAGTAATTCGAACCATTATATTGCAAAAAAATAAATTTATATTCCAAGCTGGGGGAGGAATAACTTCATTATCTAATTCAAAAGAGGAGCACAATGAGGTTATGATAAAAATAAATAGAATTGCAAAAACTCTAAATATTCAAACTATGATTACAGAAATAACTAAATAGCAAACAAAGAAAATAACAATCTCGTTGACAAAAGCAAGACGTTAACATAAACTTAAAAAATTGCCCTTGTGGCGTAATGGTAGACGCGGTAGACTCAAAATCTGCTATCCTCACGGGTGTGCTGGTTCAAGTCCAGTCAAGGGCACTTGTTATTAATAGTTATTATTTTAACAAGCTTTAAACACTTGCTTTTCATTGAGTTATTAAAATGACTATTTAAACAACTGCGAGTTTTAAAAAATCTCCACAAAATCTTTGAGGGTGACTATGAAAATAGGAATTAATGGACTTGGTCGCATAGGAAGATGCGTAATTCGAGCATTGGCAAAATATCCACAAAAATATAGCAAGCTACAGTTAGTAGCCGCAAATGGTCCAGCCGATATTTCTACTCACAAACATTTATTAAAATACGATTCTGTGCATGGGACTCTTTCAGAAAAAATAGAACACAATGACTCTGCGATAAAATTAGGCTCTATGGAATTCAAAGTTTATGGAGAAAGAAATCCAGAAAACATACCTTGGCACAATCAAAATGTTGACATTGTATTTGAGTGCAGCGGAAAGTTCAACTCAAAAGCATTGGCCTCTGGACACTTAAAATCCAAATCTGTGCAAAAAATAATTATTTCAGCACCAGCAAAAGAAGCAGATGAAACAATTGTTTTTGGAGTTAACGACCACCTAATTAAAAAAGAATCTGTTGTAATATCGGCATCTTCATGCACAACAAATTGCCTCGCTCCTATGATATGGGCTATTCACAAACAATTTGGAATATCTAGCGCATTTGCAACAACAATACATTCTTATACATCTGACCAAAATTTGTTAGACGGAAGTCACAAAGACCAAAGAAGAGCAAGGTCGGCAACTTTATCCAT
This sequence comes from Clypeosectus delectus, assembly GCA_032355325.1. NCBI lineage: Eukaryota > Metazoa > Mollusca > Gastropoda > Lepetellida > Lepetodrilidae > Clypeosectus > Clypeosectus delectus. The sequence continues at coordinate 17,278 of JAULBO010011129.1, read as the reverse complement.
GATACCGACTACAACTGGAGCGACAAAAACTATTGCTGAGATTATCCCAGAATTAAAAAACAAAATATTGGGCTCTGCAATTAGAGTCCCCACCCCCAATGTATCCATGGTAGATCTCTCATTTTTACCAGAAAAAAACATTTCCAACGAACAAGAGCTAAATGACACCCTCATAAAATTCTCAAAAATTAGCAAGGGAGCTCTTGGGTACACTGATGAGCCATTAGTTTCATGTGATTTTAGCGGCTCAACTTATAGCTCTATTATAGACTTAACAGAAACAGCTGTTATAAACAATGGGATTTCCAGAGTTGTATCTTGGTATGATAATGAATGGGCATTTTCATTAAGAATGCTTGATATAGCTCTTTATCTTGACCAATTTTTATCTTAGTGGTTCAAAATATTATGCAAAAATCAATGAATCTTAGCGAACACCTAATTGAGTTACGAAAACGAATGGTTTTCTCATGCTTGTTTTTTTTCTTTGCATTTGCAATATCTTATATTTTTTCAGAAAACATATATCGCTTTTTATTAGAACCCTTAATTAAATTAGAAAAAGAAAATACTGAATTTACTCTCATTTATACAAATATGACAGAAGCCTTTTTTGTTTATTTAAAAGTTTCCTGCTTAAGTGCTTTATTAATATCTTTTCCTGTTTTTACTTGGCAACTCTATTTTTTTGTTTCCCCTGGGCTTTACAAAAAAGAAAAACTAACACTTGTTCCATACTTACTATCTAGTCCAATATTATTTCTCATAGGAATAGCTATAGTTTATTACTATATCTTTCCTATAGCATGGAAATTTTTCCTACAATTTGAAGATAGCGGGCAAGTCTTAGGTTTACCAGTAGAATTCATGCCATCAGTTAGCGAATACTTAGACCTTGTAACGCAATTAATGTTTGCTTTTGGAATTTCATTTCAACTCCCAGTAATACTTACATTATTGGCAAAGGTGGGTCTTATCACCTCAGCGTACCTTATAAAAAAAAGGCGACTAGCTATTGTTTTAATTTTTACACTAGCAGCAATTTTAACTCCTCCAGATATTTTTAGTCAAATTGGACTAGCTATTCCTATACTTTTTCTATACGAAATTTCTATTTTTATATGCAAGAAAATAGAAAAAAACAAAAATTTAACGCAAACAATCTAGACAACCTGATAACAACTCTTATTTTTAAAATAGTAAAGTCACCGCAATTTAAATCACCATTAGAAGCAAGAATTATAATTCCGCCTTCGCTAACTTTTGCAAATATTAATTACCTATTTGTAGTCTTCCATTTTTAAAATAGTAAAGTCATCACAATTTAAATCACCATGAGAAGCAAGAATTATAATTCCGCCCGCATTAGCTTTTGCTCTTATAACTCCAGAAATCAAAGATATAGCTTCCTTATCTAAATAGACAAAAGGCTCGTCCAGCAACCAGATATCAGAACCAGACAAAGGTAAAATAGCCGTGGAAACACGTTTTTGCCACCCAGAAGACAAATAAGCAAATTGCAAATCAGTAAACCTAGTCAAAGAAAAATATTCTATTATGGAACTCAGCATTTCTTTGGTATCAAAAACACTTGCCCAGAATTCCAAATTTTCAAAAACAGTCAAATAATCTTTACAAAGAACAGAAGTTCCGGAATAAAAACAAAAACTAAAATCCGATTTACCATACTCCAAAATCTTTTTTTCATAAAGAATGTTTCCAGCAGAAGGACGAAGAAATCCAGATATAACCCTTAAAAGAGTAGTTTTTCCCGAGCCATTAGAACCAGAAATCAATATTCTAGACCCAGAATCCATCACCAAATTGAGATTTGAAAATATCTTCAAAGCTCCTCTAGAATACGAAAGGTTGCGACATTCAAGCATTATTTATGACCAGAAGAACATAATAATATTACAGCAAAAACAGCTATACCTTCTTTTCTTCCGATACAGCCTATACGTTCATTTGTTGTTGCTTTAACATTAACATCATTTAATTTTATACGCAACAAATCAGCAAGGGCGGATTTCATTTTATGTTTATAAGGAGAAAGAAATGGCTCTTCGCACACAATAGATAAATCTACGTTTACAATTTCGTAACCAGCCTCCTGAATTAACTTGTGGGATTTTTTCAAAAGCAAAGCGGAACTAACACCTTTCCATTCATCGGTCACAGGAAAATGGTCTCCTATATCACCAAGAGAAGCCGCTCCAAACATAGCATCAATTACAGCATGCAAAGCAACATCTCCATCAGAATTAGCTATACATTCTCTTTCGTAATCAATAGAAATTCCACACAAATTTATTACGGAACCTTGTTTTATCTCAGAAAAACGATGTAAATCATAACCAAAGCCAACTCGGCAATTAAACATTTAAACCTCATAAAAAAATATACTTGACAAATAATTCGTATTAACCACATAAAAAAATACTCAATCGCCTAGCGAATTTAATGTATCAACATCTTCAATTGTTGTAACTTTTAAATTATTTTTCTCACCTTAAAACCCTTGACAAATAATTCGTATTAACCACATAAAAAAATACTCAATCGCCTAGCGAATTTAATATATCAACATCTTCAATTGTTGTAACTTTTAAATTATTTTTCTCACCTTCTATAACCCTCACCTTAAAACCATTGGCGATTAGCATACTACTATCATCTGTGAAATTATCACCATACACTCGCTCATGACAGCTCATGATGTGATTAAAAATAAATAACTGAGGAGTTTGCACAATTTTTAAATTTGCCCTTGTTTCGTAACGCACGATTTTGTTACCTACAACTCGGCAAACCGATTCAAAAATAGAAAGAACTGGAATAACTCCTGAGTACCCATTGTCCATTGATTTCAAAAGCTTATGAACAAGCGACACAGAAAAATGCGAACGACAACCATCATGAATAATAGATAAATTAGGATTAATACTTCGAACTGATTCCAAGCCTATTCTAGCAGATTCTTGTCTTGTATTACCACCATATACGCAAGGCAAAATTCTTTTATCACGCACTCTTGATATAATTTTTTGATAATAATTCTCATGGGCTGGATTTATAACAACACGAATCAAAATATTATCAATGCGTAAAAAAGTCTCCAACACCCTTAACAAAAGTGGTTTATCGCGTATAGAATAATATTGCTTAGGCAATTCTCCAGATAAAAACCTAGAACCAACACCGCACGCAAGTATCACCGCAACAATCAACATAAATAACACAACATATATTGCAAACACTACAAATAAAAATTCTTAATAATTTTTTACGCACAACTCTTTCTATTATAGAATACTAAAAAATGATTAACTTTAGTTTTTCTAGACCCAAGCAAATCACAAAGATAATCTTAAATATAATTTTAGTAAATTAAAAATAAGTATAATATAGCCAAGAGATAATCGTAAGATTCAATTCCACAAATGAGAGCTTAAATGATAAAAATATTATCAAATATCATAAAAAGTATACTTGTTATTACTTTAGTTTTAAAGAGTTCGCAGGCAAAAACTAACAACGAAGAACTTAACATCGCAGAAATTAATATTACAAAAACTGATAATACCGAATCTAATGTTGCCTTAGTTAAAAATATTGAAATTCAAAAAGAATACACAAATTCAGCGAGTAAAGCACAGAAAATAGCAATTCAGGAATCAAATACCAAGGCTTTTCAAAGAGTGGTTTATCATTTATTCCCAAACATAAAACCAATCTTTATAAAAAATATAACTTACATAGATATAGCATTTTCCTTAATAAAATTTTCGATTAACACAGAAGAAATTTATAATAATACGTACAATCTTTCTACAAACGCAGAGTTCGATATTGATAAAATTAAAGACGTACTAATGTCTCAAGACTTACCAACCTACAAAGATAACAACTGCGAATCATGTGCTTTTATTCCTGTAGAATTACATAATAATAAATCAAAAATATGGGGAACAAGCTGGTTCAATGCTTGGCACAAGATAAGTTTTCAAAAAAACATTAAACTTCCAGAGGAAAACCTAGAAAACATAACATTATTAGAAGATGTACAAAAAAAAGGAGGCAGTGTACCAAAGAGCAAAGACCTTTTTATTGTAACTCTTATAAAAAATAGTGTTCCAGTAAAAGTAAAAATAAAAAGATTGATTTCTGGGCAAACTAAAGAAATGGAATTTTACAATGTAGACCTACAAAATCAAGAAGAAATAGAAAAGCTAGCAACTATCACGCTAAATGAATTATTTATAGACCTTATACCAGTTGACATAAATATAAGCAAAGTATACGATAGGAGACAACTTATAGGATTTCAAACACTTACTGAATGGCGAAGAGCAAAGCGAAACTTTAAAGGATTCAACTATGAACTTAGATATATATCTGAGAAAGGTTGCGTTGTAGAAGTGTTAGAAGATGATCTTATTGAAATAAAAAATAAGTTGTTTATTAATGGTTATTCTATAAGTACTATAGGGGAAAAAGAGTGGATAGCTCAAAGAGTATAAATTTTGGTCGTTACATTTCGATTATAACTTTTTTTTCTGTTATAATATGTGTTTTGTTTTTCTCAAAAAGCATTATAAGCCACTTTTCATTAATTATAATTTTTGCTTATATATTAAATCCTATCGTAACTAAATTACAAAAAAAAGGCGTACCAAGGTCTATTGCCTCTATCTTTGTTGTTTTTATTTTATTTGCTGTAGTTGCTGGGTCTGTGTTCTACGCATTCCCCATTCTAATGAAACAGTTTTTCTTAGTTCTAGAAACAATTTCACAATTCATGCCAACGGGAAGTAACGAGATTATTCCAAAAATTAGGGAATACTATGCCAATTTAAATATGGAAAATTTAATGAACATAGTAGAAGCAATAAAAAATGGAATAAACGAAGATATATCCCGTAAAATAGCCCTAAATTTAACAAAAATAATACAGAATGCAATACATTACGGAGCTAGTTTAACTGAAATTGTTATATCTATTGCTATATTTCCATTACTTATATTTTATACACTTTGGGATTGGCCAACATTTGTTATTGAAGCTAGAAATTTAATTCCAAGACCAATTATATCAGATTTCACAAAAATATTAACGTCTATTAAGTTCGCTGTACTTGATTGCATAAAAGGACAAGCCATAGTGGCCCTACTTGTTTTTAGCTATTATTTAATAACACTCAGCCTAACTGGATTAAAAAGCGCTTTTATTCTATCTGTAACAGCTGGTTTTATGAGTTTTATTCCATATATTGGGGCTATATTAGCCTCTGGTATATCAATATTAACCGCAGCAGCGCAATTTAACGATGTTTCAAAAGTTTTAGTTATCGTTGCTATATTTTTATTTGGACAAATTATGGAGGGACAGGTAGCCGTTCCATTTCTTGTTGGCAAAAAAATAGATATACACCCTGTCTGGGTAATGATTGGCGTAATTTTATCCGCAACATTGTTCGGTGTTATTGGAGCGTTAGTATCTTTACCACTAACATCGGCTGGTAGCACCATTGTTAAATATGTCATAAAAAAATATAAAGTAAGCGATGTATACAAACATTTTTAAACTCGTTCATCACAGAATAAACTTATATACAAATTTTTTGTATATGTGAATAAATTTTAATAGGTTTTTACCTTATGCAATTGACTCTTTTTGAAATTAGTAAACACGATATCTACAAACCAGAAGATTATATTATTCAACCAAGAAATCAAGATGCATATAAAGCAATAGTTAGTAACAATTGGCCATCGGCAATTTTATACGGGCCAGAGGGAGCTGGGAAAACGCATCTTGCTCACATATGGAAGAAATCTGTAGATGCAAAATTTCTTGACCCTACAGTTGATTTTATAACTTCTTCACATCATTACAATGCCATTGTTATAGAAGATATTGATAAATCTATATGCGAATCTGAGTTACTTCACTACTATAATTATACGCTTGAAAACAAAAAAAAATTATTATTAACAACGTCTATTGCTCCAGAAAAAATGCAATTCAAATTAAAAGACCTAACATCAAGAATAAGGGCTACATTTAGTATTCAAATACATCAACCAGACTTAGAATTAATGAAAATTGCCATAGTAAAATATTTTGCAGAAAGACAAATAACAATAGATACACTTACGATTGATAAAATTGTTGATGAATTTCAGTGCTCAATGAAAAGACTAAGAAAGTTTTTTGCATTGCTAGAAGAAGAACTATACAAAACAAAAATAACAAAAAATTTAATTTTCTCATTAACAAAGAAGATAAAAAATGCATCTATCTAATATTTTGTCTATAGCTGGCTCAGATTCTGGGGGTGGAGCTGGAATTCAAGCGGATATCAAAACAGCCCATTCAATAGGGTGTTTTATCACAACAGCTATCACCGCCATTACATCTCAAAATACCATCGGGGTTCAAAGTGTATTAAATATTCCCGAAAAACATATAGAAAGCCAAATACTATCTATATTAAAAGACATTGAAATTTCTGCTATAAAAATAGGAATGATACCCAACAACTCAATAGCAGTAACAATTGCAAACCTTCTCCCAAAAAATATACCTGTAATTTTAGACCCTGTTATGATATCAACATCTGGGCATAAATTATCAACAAGCAAAGAGAATTTAATTCACAATTTAATACCAAAGACCTATATTATTACACCAAATATATATGAAGCAGAATATTTATCTGGTATACAAATAAAAAATCAAGAGGATATGATAGCGGCAGGCAGAGTCATTTTACAAATGGGGACACAAAGTGTGCTTGTAAAAGGAGGGCATCTAAATACCAACAGCAGTTCAATAACAAGCGCCTTGATTGAAAAAGACAATTTTACTCTAATAACAAACAATAGAACCACAAAATATAGTCTTCATGGGACAGGTTGTACTTTATCTACAGCGTTAGCTTGCTTTATCGCTCAAAAACATACAATTAAAATATCTTCAGAAATGGCTATTTCTTATATTGAAAACTCGGCTTCTATCTCAAAAAAAATAGGACATGGGCATGTTCCAATTAAACAATATCAATATAAAATATAATCAAACTGAAAACTCTCGAAAATAAAACATTACTATTTTATCAATCATTGACATAAGCAAATACAACCCCAACCATATTTGAATAGGAGTAATAATAAAAAAGAACTGAATTTGCGGAATTAACCTACCGACAATCGCAATTGCCGTATAAAAAAGAGTTCCAGATGCAACAAAAGCAGATGACAATCTAATTACATCAAAAAAACTCTTACTCAAAGCCATTACAAGTGACTTAGTAATATCTCCCACCACAAAAACTTCAAAAGTAGCATAACTTTTTATTATTAAAGAAACAAATTGCAAATATAACCCAGAAGCAAAAAAGGCCGCAATTGTCATAAAAGAAAACATACCACTTAAAATATTATTTTGTTCTCCTACGCTTGGGTCAAAGGAAATAACAGATGATAAACCTATCTGTGTAGATATAATATTAGCCACAACAACTAGAGTGTTAAAATAAATTGAAACAATATTCCCCAAAAAAAGACCAATGCTAAATTCGATAGAACACAATGAAATAAAATTATATTCAGAAATTTTCAAAGCTATGCGTTCCTGAATCAACGGAAATATAGCACAAGAAAGTGCTATCATTAGCATTACTTTTGCACGAATAGGAATTTTTGACAAACCAGGGAGAAAAACCAAAACACCTACCAACCTAATAAAAACTATTAATAAACCAACAAAATAATTGCGATCTATTATCTCAAAATTCACAGAAAGAACCACAAAAATAAAAAAACTTCTGTTTAAAGTATAATAATCTTAGAGCTAGCAGTCCACCACCCCATTAGCTCCCCCTCCAATTTCACCTCTAACGCTTTTTTCTCTGAATCAAATATGCCAAAACAAGTCGAACCACTCCCAGACATTCTAGAAAAAATACAACCCTGAAAAGATGCAAGAAATTGTAAAACACCCAGAACAACTGGGTAGCACTTAATAATCTGTTTTTGTAAATCATTTCTTGAGTAATGAGCAAAAAAATCTTCGTCAAAAGTATGTTGGTCAAAGATTGAATTTGAAAATGGTGGAACAAAAAAAGAGTATGCACTGGACGCACTTATTTGAATATGCGGATTAATCAAAACAATATATTTTGAGCAATTAACTTTAATATGGTGTAATTTATCTCCATATTGATAAACAAAAGTTGGCTTCCACTCGCTTAAAATGCAAGCAATAGCATCAAAACCAATATGTTTAGCCACTTGAAAAACAATGTCATTACTTAAATTATATCTTTCTTTAAAGGCGAGAATTAAAGCCGCGGCATCAACAGAGCCACCACCAAGCCCAGCGGAAATAGGAATATTTTTATGCACAAGAATAGAAATGCCTTCCGAAATTTTACAATAAGTCCTCAAAAGTTTTAAAGACAACAACAAGGAGTTATTTTTTACATCTAATAGCTTGCTATTTAAACCGACAAACTTTACTGAGTCATAATCATTAGTCGTGAATGAAACATCTATCTTATCGTGTAAATCTACAAAAACAAAAACAGACTCTATTTTGTGATAATTTGCACCTTTCCCAACTATATGCAAACACATATTCACTTTTGCGTACGCCTTCAATCTTAAAGTATTTTGTATTTTTTTATCACTACACATAAAAATCCTAATACAGAAAAAACTTATACTTTTATAGCACTTTAAAAATTATTATTATTAGATTTGTTGCGATAATATGGCACAATAAACCAAAGATATATTTTGTATTTGAATCATAATGACAGATATAAAAATCCTAATACAGAAAAAACTTATACTTTTATAGCACTTTAAAAATTATTATTATTAGATTTGTTGCGATAA
>JAULBO010011018.1:0-12417 GCA_032355325.1 Clypeosectus delectus | reverse complement strand
GTGTGTGTGTGTGTGTGTGTGTGTGTGTGTGTGTGTGTGTGTGTGTGTGTGTGTGTGTGTGTGTGTGTTTGTGTGATTGTGTCAGTGTGATTGTGTGTCTGTGTAAAACTGTTGGGTTGGGGTTTTTTACAGCTAATTCTTGTGTTATAGGCAATGTGTGTATGCTACATGATGAGTACATGCATGCTAGCTGATATCCATTATTATAATGATATGCTAGTTCGAATGATCCTTCCTCATCTAGATACATGTCGTTAACAATACAGTCATGCTGCTGTTTATAAATAGTTTAGATGTATTCTGTCGTATAGCAAGGTATAGGTACGTTGGGCGTTCAGATTGTAGATCATGATACCGCGGTTGTGAACATTTTACATTACAACTAGTCTCCATATACTTTTTCATAAATCGTAATTGAAACAACTCGAATAGAAAGTGGTGAATAGTTGCATTGTGTATATTTTAGTTTGTTATTATTACTCATGTGTAACATTATAAAGTTGTATTGCAAACAATCCACGCTTTCACGCATCAAATGTAAAAAAAAGAAAAAAAACATCGAACTACTAGTACGGTGTTTTTTGCTGTTTATCAGTGTTTTGATTTCATTCTTTGCACACGGTTTTGAATGCTGCTTTGCATGGTGAATAACATTGGATCGCCAGTCATGTTTACAAATACAAGTCTCATTAATATTCACGACGTTCCCCGGTGCTTAAGCGTATGTTGTGAATAGCGATTGTCCGTCAACATTCTCCCTTCACAACAGTTGAAAACACTCCCAAAAGACGATTAACTCAATGCGGTGTAATTTTACCGTATCCATATCAGGTTCCTAATTTTGGAAGTCTGAATCTTACAGAACAAATAACGGGTATACGTTCAGTGGAAAACATTTTCGCAAAGACGTCAGCTGTTTTACGTAATACGTAATGCGACTGGGCGTAGAGAAACAAAATAATAGTGACACATGTCGCTGCGTGCTCTCTAATAGTGTTAGACTCGTACTATATCGAGACTGAGTTTTTATTAATCCGCAAACGACGTCACGCGCGTGCCTAAGCTACAGCCTATGTTACCGATATGCATTCAGTGGCGTAAGTTGCGACGATGCCGTCTGTCACGTAGAGTTTTTCGCCGCTTGGGGGCGCGTGATCGTTCAACATGCGGAGGAGACACATGCTCGCAAAAAAACACAAGGTAAACTTTGTCGCACGGCAATATGCTTTGTCGACGGGTTTGTATAATTACTTTCCATTGGCCGCAGTGTGTGTCATTTGATGATAAAACGTGATGTTTAGCATTGGGAGCCTGCGGGGAGCGAACATTCAATAGGTTTTCTGTAATTGGCGCTTTTGTTTGTTCCTGATATATATTCATACCCATTAGACTTGCTTTCCTTCATTGTGCCGGTGCAGTGCACTCGAGACGCAAGTATGTACAATTTAAAGCGTGCTTGGATTGTGTCATTCAGAATAATATTCATTCAAATGAAATAAAAGGCCGAGATTTCAGTAAAATATCAGAAAATTTGGCCGACCTTGCATGAGAGTGTTATTGTAAGAATGAAGTACAGTTACAGTGGTTAGAGTTGCAGCCCGAAGTGTATGCATGCAGAAGATCGGGGGTTCGATTCCCGACGGCGTCATACCAAACGACCTTATTGTTCCACTGTTTGACGCTCAGCATTAAAATGGTTAAAAGCAACAAAAAGTAAAAGAAAGGACTGGTCCCCTCGAGTCTTTAATTATGTTAACGTGTGTGAATGGGGTACTATTGTATCAATGTTCCAACTGCTGCGTGATATTCCAGTGAGCTATAGCAATACAAGCATTGACGTAGCTACCTACACTGTATACGCAGTGTACTCACGTGCGTACACTTTATTTTCCAAATTTTACTTTATACGACAATTAAATGCTGGAAACCTGCACATTTGGACATAAATATTGCCTTCGAATGTCCTCTGTGTACACTTTGTAGGAAGCTAGCTACGCCCCTGACAAGCATGGTGGAGATACGGACAGAACAGCCCGATACCCACATCGACACATACACACACACACACACACACACACAAATATGTATGCAAGCCATAGTATGAGTGAACATTCTTGAAAGCTGCTTGAAATACATGTATGTTGTAAGAAAATAACAAGGTATTCTTGTTCTGTTACTTTCTGCATTATTACATGAATAATTATTGTTTGAGTTATAACTATGTACTTTAGATGCTAGGAAATCTCATTTATGGACATAAATAGTTATTTAACATCTTGCTGATGGCCCTAGACACTAGAAATATCGGAACGAATGCCTTAAAATTCCAAATGTATAACAACTGTATCAACGTATATAGTACGTATACAATATCGAATGTAAAACGTATTTCCGCAGTTATACTACATGTACCTGTATATTAAGAAATTGAAATAAAACATTGCATGCCATATTGGAATGCTTCTTAATTTCATACCTGCAGAAATTCTGCGGCATCTTTTTCGAACCAAATGACCATACTGTATTTATTTTCAACTTCATGTTGACGGAACATAAGCAGGAGTTGAAGTATTAGTGGGCATTTAATGCCAGTTCATTTGTCATGACCAATCACTTGCCATATATGTCAAGAATCAAAGATTAATTTTATTTGTGAGCTCTCGTACGTTATTAATTCCAAATGCATTGGCCACGTGTATGTTTACACTACACAGAGTACCGATGTGTATCTCCAAATCTGTCGCGTGCATCATTGTTCATGCATTGACCGGTACACGGAACCGGCACATATGGGAAGATAGTTCATATAGAGCTCTCGTCAAATTAAATACCCATAATACCCTATACGTTTACACTAATTCGTTATTCTGTCTATTTAAAAAAAAAATCCAAAAAAAATCTACCATCTTTTGTATAGGGGACCTAGCCCGATCATTCATCACGGACATAATTAATCTCGACCTAGACCAGGGCATGTCGCGTTTGTTTGGGCAAGTGTCAAACTGTCATAACCCCCCACATTAATTCTGGGTCGTTTGAGGTGACGACCAGCACGAAACTGCCTTCTATATAAACCAGCAGTGCGATTCGGCTTCATTAGGACGGGTCCTATTGTCATGGTAATGGTCCGAGATTAAACGGTTTGTCATTTGCCTGGAGATCCGGGGTGTATTTTGTCTCGGATAATGCCGGCCTGTGTTCATCGGAACATCGTCCTGTCCCAAAAAGGGACACTTTGGACGGTCGGGATTAGGAGGGATTGGCGGTACTCCCTCGTGGCCATCGCGCGACTCGCCAATATGACATGGTGTATAGAAACCATTGTTGGGATCGACCTCCAGATTGTTCATTGTTGGCACCTACGGAGTCCTTAGCAAACCACTTAACCAACCATGGCCATATCAGCTGCATATGAGAAGACGTATAATACGACTATAGTAATTACTATAACCAGAAAGGTGTAGTCTTAATTAAAATCAGATACGAGGAACGTATGTTTCGGATCTGATTTTAATGAAATGATAGGATTACGGGTTTACTATATCGTCAGCTGAGAACCAGGTTGTTCTATGTCCATTCACTTCCGTTTTGTGTAAAACGCATTTAAAACTTCAAATATCTGATTTTTCGAAAAACATAATTTACAATTGGAATTTTGATTAGAAACTTTGGGAAAATGTAGATTATCATCCTAAATATTTGTTTTCGAAAGGTGGAGATAAAACAACCTGGTTCTCAGGTGATATTTGCTTTTTAATCCATAATTATGTCAACAAAACGCATATATCCATGTACATCACAAATAGTCGTCCAAAGTGCATGTTGACTTTCTGGTTATTCTTTCTGAAAGGTTATAAAATGAAATATAATTATAGGATTATACAAATCAAACCCAAAATAAATTTCGACGTCGAGAATTAATTCCATCCTATACGGTTAGTAGAACATAAGTAAACTGTACAGGGTAAATTTGCAAAATTAAATTATTTTCCTACAACATTCTGTGCTTTATGTAAGGTTATGACCGCAGTACGAATACTGCTAATAAACCAAGTCGATACTGTCGAGTTTTGATGGACTGTCCACGTATCAAAAGCTAATTACTATCGACTCTTATAATGATATACCGCGACTGATCGAGCGACTGGAATACATATTGTGACATAGAAACAATATCTGACGCGGTGTGGTGTTGATTATGAGGGTAGTTATGTCGAATTGTCTTAATATTATTGCAAAAAAGAGACATCACACGATCATAAACAAAGGTGTAGCTAAATTGAACAATCACGTCTTTTGAATGGAGTGTGAAAAGTGCACAGATGGCGCTTTCGAAACCTAAATCAAATGTGTTCACACAAACACAAAAAAACAAGCCTTTCCCTCTGTACAACGATGTCGTCATATAAAGGGAGGCAACTGTTTTGCTGGTGTAATATTTCGTGATGAATGCAGCGTTGACAGATCAGCGAAGAGATCTTGCACAACATAAAGTCAAAGGTTAATCCCAACGTCTAACGTTATTAGGCGCGAACAAACGTGAGCGACCTTGTCCGCTTGATAACAGCACAGGGGCATTGTCATAAACACTCCTCTAATATTCACAATTCATAATAATTCATTTTCGAGTTTTGGGCCGACAGGAGCAATCGGCGTGTGATTGCTTGCGCATCTCCGGAGCGCAATAACCAGCACGTGAAGATTGCCGCGCGAGCGGGCCGTGAATGTACGCGCTCAATCCGTGACTCATGAGCTTCTCGGGCGTTTGTTCTCGGTCAACAGAGATGTCAAAAACATGGCGGTGTCACTACCGCTCATTTCACAGTTCATTTTTCAAAAGCTTTTTTTGGTTTAAATATTATGCCCGTGACGTCCCGAATCATAACAAATGTTTCAGGTCCGATGCATGACGATAATCCGCACAAAGACGGAAAGGTCTTCTTTACACAGACATGCATGGCCCTGCCTGTGGCCCCGAGTGTAACGGCGACTGTAGTAAAGAAAAGTGATGCAGTCAAATGACAAAGCATATCATTACAGTTCTGATAATAGGGTATGTTGATCCATAACACGTCGGATACGGGGGGGGGGGGGGGGGGGGGTGTTAAGGGAAGAACGTTTGTGTGTTCATTGAGGTAGCTACAGTAGTGTCTTGTCAAAGACGTTGGGGGAAAGAACACAAAGATTTATTGAAGACAACGGACAATGCTTTTTATTTTTATTTTTTATTTTTTATTGTAGTAGTTTAATTGCTTGTGTCAAAATAATGTACACACTAATATGCCTCTTCAAAAAGACATTCCCACTGAAATAACACACATATATTGAATAATGCCAGCTTAGAACTGTAAAAAGGAATGCAAGAGTGACGTCACACCATATAACGTCACAATCATGGATACACAACACAAGGCCGCATAATAACAATCAATGAGGAAGCTTATCACGCGGCTGCGCCTGGTGTGATGTCACAATTTTTTTTATTTCCAGTGAAGAAATAGTTAACGTAATTAAACAAACCACACCGAACGTGTACATGCGCGTTGTGATGGTCACGTGTAATATGCAACGTAGCGCTCATAATATCTCTCTGTATAATTATTTGATGTTGCAAAAATACCTATTATTAATATTATATTGTGTATTATAAAGTCATATTGTAGTTAACATGTATACCGTTTTAACCGTCTCTCATAATTATTAAGAATGGCCATGATACATTTACAAACTGTATATTTCATATGTGTAATGTGTGTATGCATGCATGTGTGATACGAAAATAAAATATCTGTATGCCTGTCTGTCTGTAATATTAATGTCCAAAAGTGTTACAGTTTTGGGGGAGGTGGCTGTTTAAAAAAATAAATGAATGCACATGTGTACATGTGTACATGCTTAGCTGCGGCAATGATACGTGTGGTACTATTATACTAGTATACGGGGAAGAATCCATGATTTGGAAAGGGGGTCGAGTGTCAGAAGGTGGGTATGTAAGACCTCATTGGCGTAGCTACCTATATGTATACGCTAGGCAAATTCTTAGTATTTACGAACTTCTTAGGACTTTAGAAGTTTCGAGAATACGGTCCCTACACATTTGGACATTAATATTGCCTTCGACTGCCCTCTGAGTACACATTGTAGGAAGCTAGCTACGCCCCTGTAAGTGATGGAGATGTGTACGTGTCTATGTATTTATTAAATTAGTTTTGTTACAGTGTTAGGATAATAATTCTGGAGGAAACTTCTGTATAATCTGCAATTAACGTTTGTCAATGCCGTCAGTGTTTTCTATTAACTTGTGCAACTGAAATGTCTTCATTAGTAACAAAACCATTATGGCTACCTGGATAGCTGTGGGTGGGTTAATATCCTATATCGATATCTGATACAGTTGAGATAGGAACACTTTTAGGCCACCATGGTTTCTTGCGTATGATCACTAGACATAAATTTTAATACGATCCAAACAAGGTGGTAATGGGTTAGGCGTGTGCCTGCCTTGGCTTTTAACCAACACCGAGTTAAAATAGTTGCCCGCAGGAGGGAGCTGTTCAGGAAGTGACGACATAATGCGGTACCCGTATGTAAAACCAAAGGCATCCATTTCAACATGACAGATGAAAACCATTGTCATACCTTTCGAACTGTTCTATTTGCGGCGTATGCAGAAAAAGGCGACGACGTTTTCAATAGTAACGTATGTCATAGAATTATCTTCTTGACTTTACAGTTAATATATTTCATAAAATATTGGTGACTATTTAATAATTAACTATGACGTCTGGTTTTGAATAAAAACCAATGTATCCAACCCGCATCGGATGTGTGACTTCATTCTGAAGAGTTATATTAGCGAGAGATAATTAGTTAGACGCGTGCGCCCTCGGGTCTTTATGCATGTACATCTGCCTTCAAAAACTCTCGACTGGCTCTAGATGTTTTGCCGCATAATAGCGATTTATAACACAAACATGCATACTGTGCACACACACACAAATCAAAATAAACATCGGGCTTAACTTAAAATGAAATGATTGCACACGCGCGCGCACACATTCTCACATACTATTTGTTACTTATTTTATATGATTACAATACTAGTATCCGGATTTACAATAAAAAATCTAATTAAATCATGTGTACAATTATTTACTATATACACGTACATGTATATACTTTACATTGTGTATATACATATAAAGACATCAGATAGCAGATCAATTTCTCATGACTTTTGCTCTGAGCCAAACAAAATTCACTTTCAAAATCAAGCAGGTGATTGGTCGAATTTCATTGGTCGATAGTTCCGTTGCCTATACTACACATACATGATTGGTCAGGTGAAAAAAAAAAAGGTGAGGATTTGACCTGCTCAGATGTTTTGTTACGTACGTTATGTTTCTTCGACGAAAACATATCTTCACAAATGATTGTTTTATGCGCAGTGCATGCGTATGTAGAACATTAGAGGCACGGACCAGCACGGACCATCCAGGATCATCCCTGACCACCCAGGATGAGGCGAACGTTTTAACGCCTGGACGACTCCCAGACTGTCCAGGACTATCCAAGACCACCCCGGCATCGCTACGGTTCAAGCCCCAGACAGACCACCCTGAATTATGGGGTGGTCCGGGATCCCAGTGGGAATGTACAGCTTAACACAATCAACAATCGTGTCAAAATATGACAGTCTAGAATAGCCAACGTTGCTGGGGGTTTTTTTCGACCTAAGGCCAGGGAGTTTAACGCAATAATCATGAGCACACGCTTATGAAGCTTTACTTATTAAATACATGTACTACAATGTCATGTAGAATACTAGTACTTCCAAATCTAGATTGGCGTTCTTGTAATACATACATGTACCAACAAATACAAAACGATAAAGTTTTATATTACATGGTATGAATTATATAGCTATATAGATTGATTGAGTATAATTTTAAAAGAAAAAACTGCGTATGTCATTTATCCACAATAAGTCATCATCAAAGTTTTCTTATCCCATCTCGGTTGCGATACCAACTGCTAGTTTTGTTTGCACGACAATTATTCCTGCGCGTGTAATTAGCACCCGTTAATTATGGCTTTTCAATCGTTCGGCAGGCTCTCATTCTTGTACTTTCTTGAACCCTGTACCAACTAGGCTGATTAAACAGAAAACGACAGATTTCCTACAAACAGATAAATTATTATGATAAACCCCGTCTCCGTGCACGCTGATTGGATGAGGACCAAAGGTCAGCGCGAGCCGACCCCGGATGTGTTAGGTCACGTGTCGGGGCCGTCGCTAACCGGTCGGGGCACAGGGCGCTGGCCTCCGCAAATTGTAACATATGTTACTTTGACGAGACCATTTTTGACACGAACCTTTATCTTCACAGATGAGTGCTTTACACGCAATTGGAGGTTTTAGAATTATTGATCTCCGAATGCCACAAAGTTGCGACTTCATCGCAGAATTAGGACGGTTGTAATGGAGCGGATAAGTTTTATCTAAAATCAAAAGACATCAGTTTGAAATGGTTTGTTGAAATATATGTATGCGAGGTTTAATATTCGTCCAACAAGCAGCTTAAGTATACCATAATGTGACGTTACGCTTCGTTAGATCATACATGTAGCATCGAATTTTATTTTGTGGGTAGAAATGTTCTTCAAAGTATGTTTTTAATGTTATATTTATTTGTAAATTTTCTGTGATAAACACAAGTACTATATAATACATAACTATGTTCAGGAACGCGTGTGTCATGATGGTGTTTAGGCCATGATGGTGTCAGGTCCATGTACAGTTATAATTTACATAAATAAATGCGGATATTAGTATATTACATGAAATCTTTTCTTATAAGGATAGCGTCTGTCTATGAACTGTAATGTGATTGAGTGGATAATTAAAAGAAAGTCTCCTAGATAAAAGCACCGTCACATTTCTTTCTCATTTCCCAGGGCGCTAAAAGTAACAGAAATTAAATTAAATACCACAAAGATTGAGCAAAATTATAAAGTACAACTGCATATGACGCGTGGCAGTACTCCTGTCTATCAACTAATCTGAGTCAAAACTGCATTGAGTAAAATAATTCGGTTCCGAATGGAAGTATAATCTATTTATAAAAAAAACTCAGAAGAAGCCTTTACTGCTCTTCCTCTCCAAGGCGTCTGAATACATCATCAAGTTTGCACGTGCAGCAAGGTACCCGGATAAAGAAAGTAGTTCCTCTGCACGCGTCACCGTTCGAACAATGTCGGTTCTTAAACATAAAACACAATGGCGCAATATGAATAGAAAGGCATGCACCGGCTTCCACGAGGATGGAAATGGGTCTAAAAAGAAATCGGCCACTGTAGTTGTTCCCCTAATTGATCAGCTAAAGGCGGTAGAAAATGAATATCGTTCGCTAACTATGTCCGACTCGACGGCTCGTTGGCGGTCCCGTGCATGCTAACAAACAAGTTAAAGGGCGAGGCAATTGTTTGCGGCTGGGACCAAACGAGTATTTATTAACGCTAACTCAAATTTATTGTTTCTGGGATGCATTCATTAGCATGGATATTTTCTCATGGTTGTGTAAACGGGAGGGCATGTTGTTGACTCGAGGCGGTCGGTTGTACTGGCGAGAATCGGGTATTAACGAGTACCCCGGGTAAACCTCGAGACGCAAACAACCAAAATATAGTAACAATATACAGTGTACATGTATATATATATATATATATATATATTAAAGAACTATACATGTAGCTGTTACTTGAACAGAAATGGATAGTTTAGAGATAATGTCGAAGTGAAAACTGGGTATACGGTTTCGAAAAACTATTACTCTGATTCAATACTATAGTATCTGGAGAGAAAAAAATACTTGTACTTGTACATGTACACACACACACACACACGCACACACACACACACACACAAACAAACAAACGCACACACACACACACACACACACACATATATATATAGATATATATATACTAGTATACACACATACACATATTATATTGCAACATAAAATTATGAAACATATACCCCGTTAGATCACGGCTCGTATATGCAGTGTGTGCATGTATGTATGTGCATAATAATGCCTGCTTGTGCTAGTCTGGGTATTTCACCAGTATTTATAATGCTAGCTTACCGCAATATCATGCCGCAGTTTGAACATATTATATATTATATACCCCACCCAGACGCAATAATATTATTTGACATACTGGTAATGTACAATCGCTCGAGATCATTACACGAAAATGATGTATCTACCAGCAAAATAAACAACATTGAAAAAAATACACATTCGTATTGGCTTGTTTCGGATTCATAAAAATCCCGATCTAACCCTCGGGCTCCGCGTAACGTCCGCCACACCCCAACGGGCTCGGGTCAGAAGTCAATTAGTGAAGCCAGTCTGGATAACAAGACCTCGTTACGGGGCATATAGGCACCAATTAAGTCGAGCCACAAGTCAGATGACCCGCCGTTTTAAATACGAATGCACCAAGCAACTCGCTTTACCATTTTCACAGAATCTCTTTCTTTGACTTCGGGGCAGGTGGCTCTGAAGGTACGCGTTGGTCAATGCGAAGAGTCTTTTGAACACCGAGCGGTCTTTTGAACACAAAACCCTCACACACGCGTATGCTTCTGGCTAAGTTATGGTTATAATAACAATAACAACAACAAACAGAACAAGCATTATCCACGTGTGGCTGGTCTGAGGCATAAGTTTAAGTAATGGGAGGCGTGTACTCCGGGTATTTGTCTACTATGTCCAGAGAAGGAGAGCACGCGCGCCCATTGTGCCCGGCAACAATGGTAATGTTCAGGTGGGCTAATATGGTTAATTAAAGGTTATGATCTTTGTCTCGTTAAATGGGAATACAAGACGCCATTGTTTGTTGCGAACCACCTAAGCCAGCGAAATAACTGGAGCGGGTAGAATAAGTATGCCTCGACGATAAAGATGCAGACGGGAGAAGTAGTTGGAGAGTACAGTGCTTATTTCGGTGAATGTGACCGAATTATTCTTCAGTGTATTTCTATATTTAGATTATTAAAAAAAGAAATGTGTTGTTATATATTAATATTAAATTAATCCAGTCCAGCTAAGGAAAGTACCACAGTTAGGAATTTGAACAGTAGGTACTCCATACGAGTATAATACGAGTTGTCAAAGTACATGTACAATCAAATTCCGTTGTGTCGATAAGTATGCTTATGTCGAACCAAGTGCTTGGTCCGGACTCATCTTTCTTTCTTTATAATTATTTTAGTCGAGTTGTATAAAGATTTTTCACCTAAAACTATATTATAATAATATACTCGTGTGTATAGCATAGTAATTTCGTGCCGCTAGTAAAAAGACCCTCTCCAACAGTCATTGTGTCCTCACTCACCCATCTTCCAACCGCCCCCGACTCGCAGTCCTAACCCCAGGGCTGGTCAGCTGGGCCCTCGGCAAGCGAAAACAAAAGTAATGAGCAATTAGGAGCTGACCCCAAGTCCCTCAGGTTGGTGTGGCCAGCGGTCACTCGAGCGGGCACGCAAAAAAAAAAAAATGGTTCCCAAAAACCGCGACATTAACGTTAGCGTCTGAGGTCTGAGGTCGGAAGCTTAGAACCGCATGTGGTTGACGTAAATGTAACCATAGGTTCACCATGTAGGGTATAATGCATGATTTATTGTTTAACGTCACTGCGAGAATATTTCACTCATAAGCGACGATCATATAAAGTGAAATATTAAAATATTATAGAATGCATTATGCCAATTAATGTGCGGTGCGACTAATTACAATTCATATATACATGTATAGAATAATTGCAATAGGTGTACAAATAAATGCAATTGTTTATGTCAGATTAAACCAGAGTAAGCAGAAAGAATTGATTTTATGAACAGTAATTAATTTCCTCCAAAATTATCTGACACATTAGCTTACTATACCGAAATAGTCCAATTTTTCCGGGCTGTGAAAAACGTGTATTTATCATAATAGTTGGCTATAGACAACATCCGTGATGGTTTTGTGGCATATTAGACAGCGTGCGAAAAGCATGGATTCTTGCAAAGGTTACCCTTGCAAAAGTAGCTCTATTTATCACACATTATATTATGCTAGTATGTGTGAGATATAATAATAAACCCCATGGCAAAAGACACTCCCCACGGCATTCTAACTGTGTTTAGAGTCATTTTAAGTAAGATTACATTTCTGTTGCCCTTTTCTTTTTAATTTATGAATTCTTGCAAAACTAGCTCTATTTATCACACGCACACGCACACACACACACACACACACACACACACACACACACACACACACACACACATATATATATAATGTATATGAGAGAGAGAGAGAGAGAGAGAGAGAGAGAGAGAGAGAGGGGGGGGGGGCTCTA
>JAULBO010010796.1:0-12428 GCA_032355325.1 Clypeosectus delectus | reverse complement strand
TGTGTGTGTGTGTGTGTGTGTGTGTGTGTGTGTGTGTGTGTGTGTGTGTGTGTGTGTGTGTGTGTGTGTGTCTCTCAGTTTTCAATCATTGATAACATATTAATCAATACAAAGGGAAAACATACTGAATGAATACTCGATAAGTTTCCAAAACCAAAAAGTCTGTCTCATTACATGTTGATGCAGCCAGAACGTGACAAACGAGGATTTACGCCCAGATGAAGCAATGTCACCCCGGAAAATTTGAATTTTTGTATGTCCTCCCGGAAATTGGAAAATGAAATTGAGATGTCATCTAAGCAGTATCCCGATCTCTGGATATGAATTTTTATTGCCATCCTTGTATTGGCACCATCACAAGCCATGCTTGGACCCAGAGTGGAGATTTGCCAATCATCTGTAAATGTCACAGTCTTTTGTGATTCGTGTCGGGGGATAGAAAAAAAAAGTGGATGGGTATGAGTAATGTCATGGATACATTTCTTACAGGGAAATAAAATATAACAACTCATTTGGTAATTTTTTAATTAGATTTCATTTAATGGCTTTCCAGTGAATGGAGATGGGAAGACACAAATAGGAAGTTTTGTGTCACAAAATGTCAATTGATGTAACATCCCCCCTTCGAACAATGGATGACGGTTTGGGAACAAAGTGGAAACAATGACCATGTATTATGTTAATCGTAGGATTCAAACTCGAGGTATCTGGACGTGTGTCGAACACTCTACCATCTTTGTAAAAAAGGTAACCCTCAGCTGGTCGAGACCAATAGGACCATTTTATATCACTTATAAGCAGTTTTAGAAAGTATCCATTACGTTAGGTCTTATGTTTGAAAATGTTAACTATATTTAATAATTTACGAGATTCAAATCTTATTCACAGGGCTTTGATAATATTCATGTGCTTTAATTCATTACTATTTTGCATTCGTTCTCCCACACACTTGTCGATACATTAGTTTGAGCATGGACAACTCCTCACATCGTGACACTCTATAATGTACCTCTCAGTTATTGTCTCTTTATGCATTTCCTGCTTCGAACCGGCCCTCCCAGAGCTGCACACTTGCCAAAGTGACATGCAAAATGCTCATTTCTATTTCCTGACGGCTCCGAGATACAAACATGCAGAAATTTATACGACAACTGCCGCCACATAAAACCTGCATCGAACACAACTGCTAATACTGGAGTCCCATCTAATCTCCATAAAAGTTATGGAAAGCGACACAACTTAGGGGACAATATTCTGTGGTCGATTAATTAGCACGCGTTGGATCTGCACTCTGGGTTTATTTCCTAAATCACCTGTGTGCCTGGGCGAATAAACACGGTCGTTGCCGGCTGCAGGCTGCACAGAAACAGACCAAGATGACACGTTGCAATACGTGCGGAACCAGATCCCGCCTGCCATGTTATTACTCAGGAGAATATAAGAACAAAATGTACAGTGCGCAATGACATTGCAATTACATAGGACGAGCATCTTAGGAACGATTCAATTAGATGGACACTACAGGCTTGTGCTCTCGCATAAAATAACCAACCAAACAGAGGTGGTTTGTCAAATTTCGTTATTTTTTCGCCCCCCACTATTCCAGATGAATCTGTATGTCACTTTTCTGTTCGCACCGCCCCGGTCGGGTTCTCAAAGGGAAGTTACTGCGGGGGATATCCTCGGTCGCACGAAGCAGATTAGGCGAGAGGATCAAATTTGTTACAGCAAAACCGTCACGGGATGAGAAATGCATGCGCGTACATAAACACAGTGGGGAGAAAATGATCAAAAAATAGTTTTGGCATCATGTTGTGTATTAAAAGATCTGTAGAATGGAGTGGTGACTATTTTGGGATGATATTAGAGGTCTCATGCACGCCTGTGTATTAGCAATTCTATCAATTGAGAGGTCATGGTCACAAAGGGAGGTCATATGACAAATTCATTTTCATCTTAGAAATATGCGTCAATTGTAACCTAGATAATAATTTAAAATTTAAACAGATACGTCAAAGTAAAATAATTAATAAATAAATAAATATTTTAAAAAATAAAATATATATACACTGTATATATAAATAATAATATTACCAGTTGTCAGTTTATATAGTGCATTAGCTCCAAGCACTTTAGCACACATATTAAAAAGATCAACCCTTGAAGTGTCCAGAGATGATGTGATTGACAGTGGACAATGATTCTGAAAAAGCCAATCTCATCCGTACACTTTAAAACCTGATCTAGGATTAAATCACACACAAAAAATAATCAATTTAAAGCGTTAAAATCAATAGTTTCATGTCACAGTTACTGAATGTTTGTTAATCAAAGTATGACTGCAATTTCAATCCTTTTCACTGTTAACATGGGTTCATTTCTGTTTAATTAGACTTCCTTTAAACTGGTCATATTTGTGAGTATCATAATCAATTTGTCTCCATCCAATTCTGTTACGTAAGCACATGATAAAAACAATCTGATATTATCCCAACTCTGCAGAAAACCCGAATACGTATATATTTTTCTTGTCAAGGAAAACATTCTTCACCAAAACATCCGACTCGGAGTTAAAAAATATATAAATCTTCCACACAAGATAAGAAGAGAGAAACTCAACAAGACGTCATCACATCTTATCTGTCGCTGCATCATGCATAAAAACATACATTTTGATTTTCGCAGCCCATGTGTGCAAAAAACATCAATATTTGATGTTCCCGGGAACATAACCATGTATATGATAATCTCGTAAGCAATGACGCTCACCATTTAGTCCCATAGATGTTCTCCACAGGGCGCTCATTGCTGTGACATCATAGAATCACGTTTTTTGTCAAATCCGTCGTTTTATCAGCTATTTATTCCCTGCGTGGATCTCACCAGCTGTGGCACGTGGCACCACTATCAGGTTACAGGTCAAGTGGCAAAAGGCTTTCAAGATGGCAGCAGTTTGAAAGTCAGATTGTATAGAATTGGCCATGAGTTTACAAAACATTTTGAGTACGATTTCATGCTCAGACTCAAATATTATATGGAGATTTGTGAACAAGCCCTTGAATTGAGCATGGAGATGTGCTCAAAAATATTTAGTAACCTCAGAGCGAGGTGTCAGGGTTTGGGGTGGAACGGTTCTGAAGACTTCTGTGGATGCAGTACGTATCTTCCAATGGAAATGAAGTAAGGGGCATAATGGTCGCGACTTCAAACAAAATGTTCCCAAATCCATTTGGAGAAAAAGATAAGGTCAATTAAATTTAGCGATAAGGGTATTTGAGAGGAATAATTTTAAAATGTAAAACAGGATTCAGATAGATGTGGAATGCTTTGAAAATAATCACAGATTAGTTTCTATGGCTTGACATGAAGAGTGCAGTGAAATATGTCACAAATATACACTGTGGGTGCCCGGAACATCAAGAGAAATAGGCAGAAGACAAACATGGATGTGTGGATGTGTGGGTGAGTGTGTGTCTTTATGTGTGTGAGTGTGTGTTTACATATGTGGGTATGTGTGTGTGGCCATGTGTGAGTGCGTGTGTGTGTGTGTGTGTGTGTGTCTGTGTGTGTGCGTGTGTGTGTTTGTGTGTGTGTGTGTGGGTATGTGTGTGTGGGCATGTGTGAGTGCGTGTGTGTGTGTGTGTGTGCGTGTGTGTGTGTGTGTGTGTGTGGGTATGTGTGTGGGCATGTGTGAGTGCGTGTGTGCGTGTGTGTGCGTGTGTGTGTGGGTATGTGTGTGGGCATGTGTGAGTGCGTGTGTGTGCGTGTGTGTGTGTGCGTGTGTGCGTGTGTGCATGTGTGTGTGTGTGTGTGTGCATGTGGAAGCCCTGGCGGGTGTGATATATGGCACAAGTTAAGAGGACAACAGTTGAAGATGGCAGGAGAGATGGAAGGAAGGCTGGAGGGAGAGAAATGAATAGACAGATAGTAGACTCCAGTTGTCCTGTCTCTAACTGCTGCCATCTATAACTGCTGATTTATAGAGGCTTGGTCGGGAGTTGGGATGGCCCAAAGAGTAATCGGTCTCACACTTGCAGTGGTCATGGCTCTGACCTTTGACTGGGCCATACTGGGCCGTACTGGGCTGATACCATCAGGAGGAAGGAAGACAGGGGCGAGGGTTCCATGCAATAAATGACCACCAACATCCAGTTTGGCTCGGTTTATGGACGGCCATTGTTCTTACTATTGATCTGAGCACTTCAAGGAGAGTTTGGGACATCGTTCAGAAACCCCGTGTCCTTAATGGTTTCGGTCCAGTAAATTGACATTCATAAATGTATTGGTTGTCTTGATATTTCGATAAAAAGTCAATACAATTTTAATACATTTAGCATGGTGTATTAATGTTGTGAAACTATCTTGGATGTTTTTGGTGCGGATATATGTAAAACTGAGAAAACAAAAACCTTTGTAAAGTCAAATTAACTATATTTTGATAAATTGCCTGTTTTTTTCGTATCTAGATTGTGTGGTCCATTTTCTGTATGTGTTTCTTTAAACTGGCTGGGAATATTTTACCCTACACCATTACATTGTAGAATAAGTTTATATTGTAAAGCCAGCACTATGACTTCGAAACAATTCTAGTGACATATGTACATCGTCATTAGTATAATAATTATGACTAGCCAATTTGGATAGAATTTACTAAAAACTCATTCACTCACATGAACAAAACGAATACACTGCCACTCTGAAGAACTTTAGGTAGCAATTTCAGAGGACAGGAGCACGCTTAAAGTGTCACGGCTTATCGGAGGTCATAGGTGAACCCAGGCTTCTTTTGCTGATGTCAGGACATCTAATCTTGTCTCCTACATTTCCCAGCAGTCGGATGCTACCAGAGTGTTTGCAAGGTCTGGCTGGTGCAGATACTGCACTGTGGACCAGATAATGGGTTGCTTCTCTCAGTGACACACTTCCTTGATAAGATGGCACCACACCTCCCTCTGTAGCAGCCTCTGTGCAGTGACCACGCCAGTGTGGGTGTCAGGGGACGGGAGATATTACCCAACAGTCTCATAGTTATAGCGACTCAATCTGCCTGTCTGTGCGAGATAAGTACATAAAGACAGTTTGTATCTCGGGCCGAGACATAAAAATCCATCGTGATAGAGAGGAACGGTTCATTTGAAATTGAATATCAGCAGATGACAAGTAATATGGGGGTGTTCTCTGGTAGCTGAATCTGGTATCGAGGACACGGAGACAGATGTAGACAGTATTGTGGTTGTTAATCTGGGGGCAATGACAATCTTAGAATGTCAAGTTACTTGCTTCCATGAGATCTTACTCGAGTTTCTATGAAAAATTGCCGAGAAATTCCGAAAACAATTTGAATCGGATTTGTTACACATATTAAAAGCAAAGATTGTTTATATTATGCATTTCCATTTCATTGGCAG
Source organism: Clypeosectus delectus (assembly GCA_032355325.1). NCBI lineage: Eukaryota > Metazoa > Mollusca > Gastropoda > Lepetellida > Lepetodrilidae > Clypeosectus > Clypeosectus delectus. The sequence continues at coordinate 7,020 of JAULBO010010796.1, read as the reverse complement.
ACAACAAAAAATCGAACACTTATGAAAATAGTTATAGTAGTGGAACCACTTGTAAGCTAAGCAAAAATGCATGTCTGTTGTTGCTAAGTAAGTAACACAGAATAATCTGTTTCTGCTAACCCTATCCTCGCTGGATCATTTCACAATCAGTTGTTTCGGGCATCTCCAGTTGCCTACATGCACCAGGGAGAGAGGAACACGAAAAGATTCCGCCCAATCCGAGATATTGACCTCCGACCTCATGAGGACCTGGTCATGGATCTGGTTGTGGATCTGGTCGACTGTCTGCCATTGGAATCTCCGAGACAAAGGCCAACACATGCAAATGTCACCAAAGTGGGAGAGACTCCAAGATGTTTACACAAGACATGTAATCAGGTTGGAAGATTGGAAGGTCTGCTACAGTACCATGTGGTAAACACAGATATCATGGAAGTGCAGCAACACACAAAGGACAAAGACAGTGTGACACTGTGTCATTCATAGGAACATGACACCAAAGCTATCTGGAGACAGTTGGGTACATGCTCACTGCACAATTCTCGACTGTTTACAAAACTTGCATTTTTATTTTTTTATTTCAATATATGTAAATGATATTTATTTGGTATAGTTAAATGTGTATGATGTATGTTAATGTTGTTTAATTAGCTGGCATGGTTATTGGCATGTGTGGCATGGTATTGGCATTATGGTTATTGTATTGAATTAGTACTGGTGTAGTCCAATTTAATGTTTCATACTATTTAGTAATACATTGTGCATACTACAAGCATAATTTAGCAACTTTGAACATTGTATGATTTTATATAGACACAGATAAATAAATATCACATTGTCTATTGGGAATTTTCAGAACTCCATCTAGGAATAATGGAGCAAAAAATTTCAATGAAGACCTCTCCCGGCCCATCCAACCCTAGTTGCTGTAAATCTGAGGACAAAGTTTCTCTAAAGCAAATACTGTCTAATGATTTAGACAGATATGTAAAAACACAGATCAAATTAACTGATCAAAACAAAGATTACTGTACACCGAAGAAATTGTATTAATGGAAATAGAATTGACAACACAGCTCAGAAGCAACAGCGTGCTTCTTTAACATCGTTTCTGTTCCAGCTACAAGTAGTGGAAACCGACGCATCTTAACGACCTCATTGTAGGCTTTTGCAGAAAGGCATTAATTGCCCGCTACTTTGCTTGTCATCTTGTTAATTTGGAGACAATAACTAAAATATTAATTTCACTCGAACTGCATAATTCAAGGACTTGATGCACTTAATCCCTGTCAGGCAATTACGTTTATTATGTTGTCTTAATTACATTGTGTAGAACCCCTAGTGGCCCTCAAGGGAACCACAGTCCTATGTCCCTCTTGGATCCAGCAATGTGGCCACTAATTCGCCATGTCTGATGGAGAAATTCAATTATGTCATGCTGCATGTATCTCAATGAAGAAACAATGTTTTAATGGGTGAACACACATGACTTTCTCTGACCATTAATTGGAACATTGTTGTAGTTTTGTTATCACATTTGTTACAATTGTATCAATATGTTGTTGGTGGTGAAGTTTGGAAAGATAAATACATTATGTTTGATACATATCGATATTAAGATACTGTGAGGAAGTACATTTCAGTGAAAGGAAATTAATCCCAAATTATATTATCACAGTTCGAAAAGACAACTGTTATAGCAAGAATTTAGCTTGAGGATGGAACGCACTGCATGTCAATTTTATCGGATGAAAATTCAATATGCATTGAACGTTCAAGATGGGAAATAATATCACAAAAAGTGTCATTCCCTTTATTTCAATGGCTTGTTTTTTTCTTCTAAGAACGAAGAGTAAAGTGCAGTTTCATTAATGTTATTAAGAGCTGACGAGAGAAGAGTCAATACGACGCTTGAAAATATTCTCGAAATCATCTCAGGAATAATTCGAGATCTTTGATCTCCGAGACAGAAATCGCCTTCAGCGAAGTAACGGGTGACATCTTCTTTTCAATAGGTCCAAAGTCAGGACAGGACATTTGCATGTGTTTGTCCTGGCAAGAAACACACTGTCTGTAATTTGTACGAGATATTACAGCATTTGTCACTTGCATGGGACATTTATGACAAGGGAGTGTTTATTGAACTCAGATCTTCAGAATCTTCAAACTTACATCCGAAAAGAAAAAGAAATTGCGTAAATGTTAGCGAAAGTTTGTGCGAAAATGAACATAATTTTAATCGCAGTGTTTGCGCTAGAATCGGACCGATTTCCGAGCTGTCATCAGGGACGAGGCAGGAGAAATCAAAGAGCACAAAGCGAGCCGTCACAAAAATCATCGTTACCGTGACGTTATGAGTGGTCGTCCTAATGAGGTGGGCCATTACACCAATCTCTTTTGACAGAGAGCAAACAGTGTTTCTGTCCGTGTTTGGACAGTCTCTGTAATGTTTCGGCTCCTGCGAGAAGGCAATTGCCTGTGTGTTCCTGCAGGCAGTCCACGGCTCTATGATTCATGCTAATATGGATGTTTGGAAAGTGTCAAAGGAATCAACCTCCGAAATATAACGACGGACGCAAACAGGCGGTGACAGGATGAAAACAAATGCACCGCAGGATCTTGGATCTCGTATTGATTTCCACTCATCCGTGAAGAAGAAAAACGAGACAAAATAAAAGACTAATATACCCATCTCTCCCCCCATGCCCCGTTCTTAATAGACAGCAAATTTTGTAAAAGTCCTGATTTCGTAGACTCTTCACTTTGCGACCAACCAGGGCAAACATCTGAGAAATATTTCAACGTCGCCGCCAAATTAATCTTGTCTTGGCGATGTGGTCTTTTCGGCCGCTGCACACAGTACAGCCATTCAGACAGGACCGATGTCAAAGTCGGGTAAAGGCAATTATCGGGACATACCATTGATTGTCAGTATTACATCTTCCTTGCATGAATTTGTCCACGTTTAAACCGACAGAGTTATGTTATCATCCAATTAGGAGACATTCACATTCAATGAACGGGAAAATTTCACGTTGCGGAACTTTACCAACTTTGGTCGTTATTGACAATCAGATGAATTACGAGGCTACAAGCACCTTGAGAAATAAATAAGTTTGACAGTCGGATATACTTAGAGGCAATCTGAACGTTCTGAAGACGACCCTGGTTGGCCGAGGTCTTCTCTCATAGTGTGTGGCAATCATGTCTACCAACTTCCCCCGCGTGAAATGTTCACTTCCTGTATCATTCATTAGGTTGCATCATGATAGCAACAAGTACTCAGTACCCAGTACCCAATAATATTTAATTTACCAAATTTAACAGAGAACATTTTGGTCGAATATGGAGTTGATTGATATCAATTTGGTGACCCAGTAACTTAACGATAGAAGTGGAGCTTTATATAAAAAATTGCAATCATTGGGTTAATTAGATTAACACTGAAGATGACCAAAATTGTGGAGAAGACTGATACATTTAACCATTTCATGCTGGATGCAAATGCACAATTGCCCTGTGATTATTCCTGGGTTCCATTAAAGAAGTTTAACATTGCATGGTGTGCACAAATGAAGGAATTGTCACTGAAATAACCATTGATCTGATAGCACTTAAGTCATCATCATTTATAGTTGAGCTTCTGTCACACAGCTAACATATTCATTGTCATTGCATATAATCATTATAACTACCGTATTGTAATTGTTGTCAACGGTTTTGTTAATTCATGATGGAATGAAAATGGCTACCTTGGCGGTTGTAATATTTACAATGTACATGTACTTTGATATTTGCTAACATCGGCTAAATAACAAATAGCCATGTGTTCGTCACATCTTACTTGATACAATCTACAGGGTTGTAAACTAGCAAAATATTTATCGACTGTGAGTGAGATATATGATTGAAAATGTTGATGATCTAAGATAAAAGTCAAAACTTTTAAATTCATCTAATGTTATCTTTTCGCAAATTTTCAAGAGTAATTCATGAATAGTTCCGACAGAAATTGTTATTTTCCTTAATCAAACTCTGCCCATCACATATTTAGGAATGGCTCCCAGTCGTAAACTATATTTAATCCCCAAGCTTACGATCAAACTACATATGCAATTACACGATCATAAAGATTAATAATCTGGCCATCTGGCGAATTGAGCCATGGAGATACTGTCCCATGCATACACACGTACATGATATGGTCTAGTATGCAATAAAGTTGTCTGAAGATTCACATGAAAGTTTCATTTCTATCAAATATCTTTACATTAAACTTGTCCTTTAAAATCGGTGAGGTGATATAAAATATGAATTTATATAATAATTCTTAAACGGTAGATGAATACGTGGGGACATACTTTATCTATGCCTAAAAAATATTGTTTAATTCATTCGAATGGGTTAGTTGGAAGTGTGTTGTTTTCAGTTTATTGATCAGTGTATATAAATATATATATATTCACGTAGGTGCCATAATTGTATATTCCTCCTGGAAGCCATGTGACAAAAACACATATTGAAAACATAATTGATTCCACAAATATACTGGAGTTTTAGAGGCGCGATGTAAGCCTGACATCCTTCTCGATGTTCATGTCTCCCTTGTTGATCGTGTAATTGATAAAACGACTGTCAACAAAGTGGCTTTTTATCCCAGATGTAATTTTGAAAACAGAATTACATCGCTACAAGCCCAAATGTGCTAGAGTCAAAACAAAACCATTTTAGTTTTAGTTAGCCTTGGGATCTCAGAGCACTTAAAATTTGCAGCCATTTCTATACCAGACAGGTCCACGGAAGAGGTAACAGATGACCAAAAATGGAGTTTTACTTCAGGGACTTTTGGAAAAGAGAAAAAGATAGTGGATTCAATTAGCATTGTTTAGAGAATCTGCAGCTTGATGTCGCTGCTTGGACCCGAATACATCGGCGACTCTTAGTTTATGGTCTTTACATCTTGCTGAATGGAAAAGCAACACAAAACCCTTTCCTACGGTGACCAGCTCTCTGTCTTCAGGGACAGTGCAGGGACAAAACTTCCTACGTTGATGCCTTCAGGGAGACATTTAGATACAATGGGTTTTCTGCACTTTATTTCACTGCGTGCTATTTAAAAAAAAAAATGTTCTCAAGGCATTAGTAAAAGATTGAGGTGTAAATGTGTCTTAAAAGACGACATTGATCATACAATTACAATGTTTGCAGTTTCACATGCAATTATAGATAATTTTGTTAAACTTCTATAGTGATTAACCCATTCTAAGCTAGAGTTTAGATATGTATGTTAAACTGAATAAACCTATTTACTATTTTCATGAATGATTGGATTATTAAGTAATATTTTTTTTTTATCAACGTTAGTTATATGATTCCCTGGTTTACAGATTTTTTTAGGGGAAATTTGGGTCGGCGGGTTGAAAAAAAATTAAAATACTAATTTAACATTTTGACAAGTCGGTCAGTAGGAACAAAAATATACTAGTAATTGGTAATTTTGACAAGTCGGTCGGTTGGAAAATACAAAATAAATATAATAAAAAGTTCTGAATGGATGACTGGCTGAAATGATTGTAAAATACAGTTAACTTTCTGTATACAAACCAAACAACTGCAATTAATTGCAAAGACAACTCTAATAGTACAATCATCTGGCACAACTGAAACAGAAATTAGCACTCGACATAACAGGAGTGAATATCACAGGTAATCACAATAATATTGTGATAGTGAGAATTACAACATGTATCACGGTACTATCAAAAGAATAGCACAATAGTATTTGTGATATGAATGTTAAGGACACATGCAGGTAGGTATAATCGGTTCCAATATTAAGGTATAAAATAAAGTATCCTGTTCATAAATTGAATATTTCCCCTCTATGTTGCAATTGACATCATTTATAGCAATGTACATGTATATTGTTTTAACAAATATTCATCTCAAAATTGTATATCTTTGGAATACAGACTAACATTAGCAACATGGCAACGTCTTCAACGGTGGGTTTGTCAAAAGTATCAGATGTAGGAAGTAGCATTGTAAAATGCATTCTATGAGTAATATATGATTTGTTCTTTTACAATTTATTATATCATTTTCTACGGACTAATGCAGGGTCGGTGGAAAATAATAATAATAATTTTATTTTTATTTAAAAAATGAAACAATCGGGTCGGCGGGACTGTAAACCAGGGAATCATATAACAATGGCCTTAGTTGTCTTGAAATCATAATTCTGTAAGCATTCAACGAGGAAAACCCCACTAAATATAAGGACAGTTTTGCTTTTATTTTATCAGATTTTCTTCGTGTTAATAATGCTGGTGAATAGTCTTCAGGTACCATCACGTGTACCTTCACTGGACTACATCAGTATATACATAGGACCTCATCGAAGATGGAAATGAGCCTCAAGCAGCCGGCAAACACAAGCAGCCATCAAAGGCGAGCAGATCAGCCAGATGGAACAGGTACAGCATCCTGCCCAGGATGCTGTGATGGGGGATAAGGACAGTGCTGCCCCCTGTACACCGCAATAGCAGTGACAGCGCTGGCTGAGCAACCTATCCTACGGCCGCCGCTGAAGCAGTGACTGCAGGGGAGGAGGAGGGAAGGGGGGAGGAAGATTAGCATTGAGTTCAGCCATAGAAGGGCATGTGCCCGTGTCCCAAATTGCACACCAAATGCCGGCCGGAGCACATCAGTCAAGAGAGGACATAGAAGGGAGGAGATAGGGACAGGACCACTGGGTATGGGGAGGGGTGGGGTAGGGGAGGGGGGTGAGGGAGTCTGGGACAGTCGTTCCTGGCTACATTGATAACTTAAAAAATAATGCAGATATTCAAATGTGGTAATGGAACATTAATATAAGCTAAAGTTTCTTAGTACATACAGTTAAAACCTCTTAGAACATAGGTACTATTTCTTAGAAAATATAACTTATGCCTAGGTCACATTTGCTACGGCCACCGTACGGTCAAATTTTCTACGGCCAATAGCAATTCTACGGCTGCC